>JALLOT010003129.1:0-11708 GCA_036939595.1 Thalassiosira livingstoniorum | reverse complement strand
TGTGGGCAGAGCCCACAAGAAAAAATATTTTGCCCCCTAATTGGAAAGCGCTACCCACCGCCCACCAGAAATTCCACAAAAGAAAGAAGACTCACTTGCTTGAGAGTAACAGAAACAGAATTTCAGAACCTTTTCAAAGAAGGACAATGACAACTTCTTGTGTCTCCGCCGCCGCCGACCTTCATCAGGTATTGTAGGCTTATCCACTATTTACTGCATCCTACTTACATCCGGCACCGCTTCACCGTCCTTTGTATCATCAACGTCAATCGCAGCAGCCCCAGCAACAGCCACAACCACAACAGGGGCAAATGCATCGTTCGAATGACCCCAATGATGGGCCTCACCACCCTGACCACCCTCTCCATCCTCTGGGCCGATCCAACACCTTCCCGATGGAGAAGGAACATGTCGTGAATGTTGTGAATGTTGCGAATCACGGCCATCGTGGTCAAGGTGGTCAAGGTGGTCAAGTGGAAGGTGTGGAAGATCATCCCTTGCATCATTTGCAACCACAACAACAACAACCACAACAACCACAACAACAACCACAACAACAANCCACCACAACAGCAACAACAACTATATTCGCAGCAGCAGCAGCAGCAGCAGCAACAACAACAACATCCGCAACAGTATCCACAGCTGCAACAGAACAAGCTGACCCAACAGTATAACCACCACCAACATCAGCATCCACAGCAGCAGCAGCAGCCGCAGCATCAGAGGTACGACCCTCATCCTCAACCGCCATCGAACCAATCGAACCACCCTCCGCCAAACCAGCATCCAACTCATTCTAACCTGCAAATTCAACACATTCAACAATCTCAACACCATCCACCCAGTCGTCCTCAGTTGCAGCATCAGCATTCCATGCCATCCATGCCAACGCCAACTCCAACTCGGGGCAATGTGCCGTATGATTCGCACCAATACCCGATTCCTAACCAGCCTCCGACCCAGCAGATGTATCACCCTCAACCTCAACCTCAACAAATTCATCAATCGCAACAACCTCAACTACCTCAACAACTGCAATTTCAACCTCAAAACCAGCAACAACAGCAGCCGCAACAGCAACCTCAAAATCAGCAGTACCAGCAGCAGATGTGTCAACAACAACAACAGCAGCAGCACCAACAGCCCCAACACCAACACAATCCAGGCAATCAATACACGCAGCAGTATTCCCAACAACCACAACAATACACACAACAACACCCACAACAATTCGCACAGCAACCGCAGCAATACGCACAACAGCAGCAATACGGACCACGATCCAAATGCGACCAAGTAATTTACGAAGCCATTGCCAAAGCGTGCGAGATTGCCGTTCGCGGTCGGTCTACCAATCTTGCGGCGCTCGTTGATGGAAGTGCTGGAAGTGCTGGAAGTGTGGGTGTGGGTGGCATGGGTGGGAAAGGCATTCGTGGGAATTATGGTAATTGTGGGAATTATGGAGGCACTGCTGGAACCACTGGAAATTCAGGAAGTGCTGGAAGTGCCGGTGCTGCTACTACCACCATGGGGAGCACCAGCAGCCGATTCAATATTGAAGTGGAAGAAGTGGCGGATGTACGGTGAGTTACTGTTACTGCATTGCTTCCTAAGACCGCCTATGCTTTGCTTTTTGTTTTTTGAATGTTCATTCGTTCGTGCGTGGGTGTCGTGGGTGTTATTGGGTGCATTGGTATTTTTTATTTGTCATTGGCTATTGGCTTTTGGCTGTGATGACTATTGGTTATTGGCTTTGTTAATTATTGAAGCTAGTTTCTGCATGATTCCATTGTCATCCGGAAGCATCCTCCTGATGTGTCAGAGGTTGTCGAGTCTGCTACAGTACGAAAGTACCCGCTGGATGGATTCATGGTGAAGAGAGAGAGGGCTCAATTTTGATTCCGGAATCAACGTGTTTCTTCCTGGGGATGATCTATAGGATGTTGGCGGACTCCTTTGTGCGAAGTAATAGTTGGATTTCTATTTTGTGCGATGGACATGATTCTGTTATTTTCATTGAACTTTGCAATGTTTGCATTTGTTCCTTCTAATTATTGGGAACACAAAGTTCGTTTTAATTTTGAAGAATGGCGGATATTGCATGCAAGGCGTGTATTTGTTTGCTCCAGTGCTCATTTATGAGCGTGATCCACATCTCATTTGCTTTGATTTTTGTTTCACAATGTGGATGAAATTATTGATCTCAGCATAACACTCAACACTCCACACATTATCATCCACCAATTTTTCTAATCTTTCTCCTACATTTCTTCCGCTCACCATTCATGACTTTTCGAAACACCCAAGTGCCATTCTTCAACCATGGAAACAGTCACTGCACACCCCCCTCCGATTGGACATNTCGTGCTACGAACAATTTCACCCGCCCGACGCCACTGATGCCACCGATGCCACCAATGCCGCATTGCAGCAACCTCCGCAACGAGAACTATTGGAACGATGGTGCATTGACTATGTTCCGTCCACGTCCTCTTCCCCCAGCTCTTCGAAGGAACAACTTTCTTCGTCTCCCTCCCACACAATGACGTCAATGACTTCAATGACGTCGTCACGCATGTCCACCACCGGCGGAGCCACCGGAGCAGTGGGTGACAAGGCATCGCAAATCACCCAACTCCGCCAAGTGTGCAAACGCATCGTTGTCCAATTGCGATCGCTGCACTGTCTGACGAGGATATTGCCGGCGTATCGTCTCAAGTGCCTTTTGCTCTCTCAGATGGATGCTGGGGACACTGGAAATGTGGGGGGTGCTGGATGGGGAGGAGGGCAGAATTTGGGAACTGTGGGTTGGGGTTCGATTGGGTATTCCATATACGTGGGCGATTCCCACGCCTCCAAAGACGGTCAACCATCGTTGCCATCGCCGGCATTCACACGTCAATCCTTCCCCTCGGTCCCCACTCCGTACGGAATGCTGGCGTTGTCCGTCATGTACGATGCCACGTTGCATCCGCAGCATATGGTGGCGGATTTGGCGGAGAGGAGGATGGAATGGATCGAGAGATTGGGTGGACTTCAGGGATATCCTACCGTGACTCATGTGGACCAGATGAATCAAATGAATCAACTCCAGATGAATGAACTGCAGATGAATCAGCAGCAACAGCAGCACCAGGAATTGGGACAATTGGGTCAGAATCAATTAAATTATGGACAGGAGATGCATCAGGTACAAGTGCCATACTCACAGCAACAGCCACAGCCCCAGCAAGTGCTTCACCCGCAGTCTCAAGGCCAGCAAAGCCAGATGGGACAGCATGGACAATATGGGCACTCTGGCAGTCACGCTAACCAAACGAACCAAGGGCAGCAGTTGATGCAGCACAATCTAATTGGGAATCAGCCTCAACAATTGCATCAACCTCAACAGCCTCAGCACTTACAACAGCCACAGCACACCCAGCACACTCAACTTACTCCACAGAACCAGCAACCATCCTACAATGAGGCATCCACCCTCCCCATTCCAATATTGGGACGACAATCCTCCAATCGATTTGGAAGTGCTCGAACCAACTCCATCAGCTCCAACAGTGCCAATACCAATAGAGATAGGAGTGGATCGTGTCCTCCTTCGGCCATGGCCATGGCGATAGCTTCTGCTCAGGGATCGCTTGGTTCTCATGGAGGTCATGGAGGTCAGGGAGGTGGTCCTTCTTCCTTCCATCAGAGGAGCATCTACAATCAAGGCAATCCAGGTAATCCAGGCAGTCAACATAGAGGAAGTCACGGTCCTTCCTCTCTCGGTGCACTCGGATCCAAAGGATTGGGATCCCTCGGCTCATTGGGAAGATCCCCGGCAGTATCCGATTTCATCATTCCCAATTATCACGCGGATGGTGGCAATGGTAGCACTGGTGGCACCCCTCCACTGAAACCGAATCGCTCTCCGCGTTCATCTTCGCTCAAACCAATGAAACTGACATCTTCTCCCATCATTGATGCCATTCGAGAAAGTGGAATGAGCAGCACCCATACGAGCGCGAGTGGAACGAATACTCCCAATGAGAAACGGGTTATGAGTGGTTTGTCCTTGGCAATGATGGCGGATGAGAATCAGCAGCAGCAGCAACAGCCGCAGCAACAACAACCACAACAACAACCGCCGTGTGAATATCATCCGCCCTATCAGCAGCACCAGCACCAGCACCAGCAATATGATTCTAACATGCCAATTTTAAACCAACAACAACTGGAACAACAGCAGCATGGATTTTCATTCTCGCCCTCTTCTTCACCAGCGGAATCTTCCCCCTCCGCAGTGAGATTGCAATCGACAAGAGCGGCGTTTCATCATCCTCCTCCCTCCTATGATGATGCTGATTCGGGTGAAGACGGGACAGACGAAAAAGACAATCAGGACGGTGGTGACGCTAGAGGGGGTGCTGGACGCATGGAGAATGATGGATACAGCAACGCTTTCTCTTCGTCGCCTGCTCATCCTACCTTTCAAATGGAAGGTGATACATCAAATCCATCTGATCCTTCTAATCGAACTGCTTTGAACTTGATGAAGAATGGAATGGGGGCAGTAGGTATCCATCAAGCCATGAATCAAGGAATGAATGCCATGAACGGTAATCATGCTGGTACGCACTTTTTTCAACAGCACAGTGGGTACGGCTATGGGTATAACAATGGCTACAATAATTACAATAGTGGTTACAATGGACAGCAAGAACAACAACACCAACAAGACCAACAAGGTGCGATCCCAAATAGAATGGGATCCTTTGGCGAAACATCTCATCCGGGTTCCATTCCCAACTCGCCGGGATTGGCACCCACACAACCGTCATCTTACAATAGTCAACGAAGTAGAGCCAATTCTTTCAATAGCCAAAGAAGTAGAACCAATTTTTATGGATTGAGCATTAGTCCCAGTCCTTTGATGAGTACCCCTCCTCAAACCATGTGGGCAAAAAAGACTTGTGACAAACTGTCCCAAGGTAAGGCGCAAGAGTCAAGTGATGCAATTGGAGGTACAACAAAAGATGCTTCTCATGCCACAGGTGCAGAAGCAGCTTCAAGTACAAGCTCAGAGGATATGGCACCACCATTTCCAAGTAATCCAACCACTTTGAAGCCATTGGCGGCACCTTCTGACTCACAGCAGGGATCAGCACTGGCGGGTGGTGGGCAAGGAGGGCACGGTAGCCAAAGCGGACAGTGCATGCAAGCCCAAAGTTCCTCAGGTGCTGCTGGAATGAGTCCCAGTTTATCTGGTGTTGGTGGTGGTGCAGTGGGTGGAGCAAGCCATCAGGCAAATAAAAAGAAGGACTCTCCACGAAAACAACGCGAGTCGTCTGTACTATTGCCTCCAGTAACCTCGTTGGACTTGTTGCAGAAGAGTCCCTTTTTGATCGCCAGGCCCGTAGGAACTGGAATTGCAAAGGATGGCGAAGGTGTCGCGGAGAAGGAAGATGATACCCCCATGATGCCATTTGCACTCAATTCTTACCGAGAAGAACCATTTGCATCGTCTATACCACGGTTGGTTCCCATGACTCATGGGACGAGATTGAGTACTGTGAGTAACGTCAGCAGTATTGGTGGGGGGTCGGGAGGGCCTTTTGAGGCTCTTGGTGGACTGGGTTCCCTTTCATCGTATTATACTACTGGTCCCAGCGCCATGAACCTCCCTTCCCATAGCAATGCCCATGCCGCCCCGTCGTCCTCACTTGAAGAAATGCCATTTGCTCTGGATTCACTAGATAGTCCTAGTGGAGCTTCCAGCCCTCCCTTTGGAGCATTGGGCGGTTTGACAGGAATGGGAAAAAGTAGCCGCTCTCTCTACGGCGGCGCCACAAGTAGCAATGCAGTCAGCAACAACTTGGACCGAACTGGCATGGATGGCATGGCCGAAATCACTTCGTCACTTGCCGTATCATCCTTACATCAACGGTGTGCACTGGAAGGTAGACCACGTTTGAAACTCTTTGGGAATGCAATTAAGAATCCGACTTTGTCCTCGTTGGAAAGTGCCGGTGGTGAAGTTGGGCCCAATACCAACGAGAGTGTCGAACTGAATGATGTGATGCATGATTATGCATCAATCAAAGACCAATTGTCAGATTTCCGTTCGTTTGGTGCTTCGTTGATGATTGGTGGGAGTACTGATAGTCGAAGTGAGTGATCGTAATTTTGGAGGCTGTAAGAAAGGGAAGGTGGAATTGGTTCAATCCTTGGTATTGATTAGTGTCGGCTGGCTATTTGAGTCGCCTCAAGAGTCGTGTTAGGACCAGATGGGGCTTGTTAGGGCGTTATCCGGTGTTTTCTTGTTCAAGATCACTGGGTAGGTGTGGTATCCACACAAAGTAACATAAGTTGTTTGTACATACATGATTAGTTAACTTCATTACTGGTTCCTATGCAGAAGACCACATAGTCATACCAGATCAAGAACTCAGTAAGTTTGGTAAAGTACAATTGTAGCCAAGATTATCAAGTAGAAAGATACCTCATGGAATTAACGAAGCACCGAAAATCACACAATCCACTACTATCAGTCCTTCTTTCTGCCATACTTCTTACTTAAAGTACCCTGACCGTTTTATCAATGGTTGCTTTCATTAAATCACAAAGTTGATCCATAGAATCAGATTCCCTCTCGAATGTAAAAAAGAAGGCTCATGACTGGCAGACAAGACCACACATGGATTTTTGCTTAGAAGAACCTTTTGAGACGATCCAATCGGAGTATCATGTGGCCATTGTTACAAATCGTCTAATTTTTTTAAAGGTCGGCATGTAATCAACTATTATCTTGTATGGTTATTGAGGAATTCAGATTCCGGACAAGATCATAGTGGGCAACTATCTGAGACCATTGTTTCAACCAATAGGTTCATGACTGACAACAAGACCACAGGTAGAATTCAGCAGAGAAGGACCGTTTGAAACGATCCAAGTTATTCATATTGCGCGACATGTGTACGGTGGCTACCTCTAGTTGTAGATCGTGGAAGGCAATGCACAAAATCAACTGTGATCTTGCTCTAGTATTGAGGCGTGCTTGTTCTGAACAAGAACACAGTGGGCATCCATTGAAGATAATCACTTCATTAAAGTCGATACGCGGAATCAGATTACTACCTCTTTGAAATAAAAAAAAGGTTCATGACTGATAAACAAGACCACAGGTAGGATACAAAAGAGAAGGGACACTTTTGATGCGATCCAAATTGTATACTATCGTGGTCCTTTTGAACGGCGGCTGCACATTATTGCGGTGTGCTTCCTTTGGACAAGATCAAAGTGGGCAGATACTCAGCAGCAATATGGCAACGAGAACATAATCAAACGTGGACCTGAACAAGGTTGATCAGAGATCACCGAAGTAAATTATCGTTTGGTCCATTGTCTTTTTTCTCATAAATCAAAAAAGCAAAAAGCAAAAAGATAAAACCATTTGAATTAGTCTACTCAACCCTTAATAAAATTACTCTCATTCAACATGAAATTGCTCATGGTCCTTGTCACCGCATCGGCTTTCAGTGGCTCGGTTGCGAGCCTACGTAGGAAAATGAAGCTTGACGAAAACCAAGAAATCTCGTTGATTGCCGAAAATGATCCAGTCGAGGCCCATCCTTTTGACTTGGGTACCGAGAACGTTCCATGTAAGACAAATAAAACCACATTCTTCAAAATTGTGTTGCATAAGACAAAAATTGAAAGTATTTCCGATGATTCATTTAATTTCCAGTGAAAATGGTGAAAACTGCCAGCAAGCAGTCTCCTTTCAACGCTGTCGACCTTGGAAAAATGGAAGAGCAAACTGAGAAAGCTGACGACGATCAAGGCCGCCATCTTGCCCAAGTCGATCCCCAGTGTACTGAATATGAAGGCGAATACTACTGCATCGCTGAAGATGCCCCAGTTGATGGGCTGACCACTATTCTGTTTGGATACTCCTATGGAGATATGGTTTGGGATGCGAATTATTGTACAATCGTGTATTCAGGTGAATTCAACATCATCAGGTCATCTTGTGATTATCCATCTACGTAGTCTGACTGATTTCTTTCATTCGGACTTCTCTGGTTTCAATTTTCTTGCCTTCTGCCCAAACACAGCCAACCCAGATTATGTCTGCCGCTCGTGCACTCCTTGCGGCAATGGGTACACAAACTTTGACTGCTCCAACATTGCATCCGGCTCGTGCGCAAAAGGTGACTGCAATGGTAATTGCGTCAATCTTTAAGTAGGCCTTTGTAGGTTTTTTCGCGGTAGGGGAAGTGCATACCAGTACGGTGGTACTTAGGGTTAGAATGATTCGCAATAGAGATGGCATTGCATTGGATACGTAGCTCATGGGGTATCAAATAGGGACTTTTTAGTGAGACGACGATGATCAACTGAAACTGCGAGCTTTAGGTATGGTAGTGTGGAAGAACTGCAACTTCTCCTTACAAAGTTGTTTGCCTGATGAATTGCTCTGGATTGCTTTGAAATAATATTGTTTGAAACTAAAATTAGTAATTGAATTGACTGAAAAGCAGATCCTGTAGTGTGTGTTATTTCATCATTCAAGTTCAAGACATTGCTGTGTTTAATCAGTCATATTACCTCATATTACGCAGAAGCAAGATTTCGTGTCGTCACTTATGCTCCCAACGAATCAAAGAAAGGTTTAGTCTACAGACTCATGATGTTTTTTCTTCCGCAATATAAAATACGTTCTTCTATGAATAGACTGAAAAATCAAGGCATCTGGTGTTTCTACATATGATGGACATTGTTTTTGATTGAGTACTGATGAAAACAACACCATAGCCTCAACATATTGAAACAACATGCTTGAAATACTTTGAATGTCAAAGTATTGCCGAGGTAAGGCTGTCGAAATAAGAAGATAAATAGCTATTGTGACACATCCAATACATCATTATCTGTCTTGTCCATTGTGGAATCGTACTCGCTTTGATCAGTATCTCCAGACTCAGACACATCGTCATCATCGCCACTGATGCTGACTTCCTGCTTCTGGCTCCAACGTTCGGCTAATCCTCTCCAAATTACTGTGAAGACAATTGATTGTAGAGCATTGGCAAATATTCTTGTTTTGAGGCCTCGGCCGAATAGTCCCTTCAAAGAAATTTTTGAAAATGATTCGGAGTAGGTGAGATTTTTGTCAAGCAGAAGGAAAACAGCCCGGTCTCGCAACGAACAAGAGAAAAATTGACACAAAATCCCAAAAGAACACATGAGCAAAATCAGAGCAGAAGCAACTCACTTTCCAACCATCCACAGCCAAAATCACACTAATTGTCTCTGCATACGAAACCCCTTTCCCACCACCACTCCCATCTTCTCCCGTCCCACTCCCTCTCGTCGATCCCAAAGCCTGCTTCGTTGTCTTAATCACCCGCATAAAATTCGCCACCGTATCACTCACAATACTAGACAAGAACCCAATCAATGCATTCCTAACATTCCTCCATGGAATATACTGAACGAGAGACTCATTCCTCGACAATACATTGTAAGTATAAAACCAAGGATAATGCCCAATAAACGACGACAAAGCATTCGCCAATGCTCCCGAGTACAATAAATTGACATGCCCCTTACGAACATTCTCCATGAGCATAGAAAACCCCTTCCCACTCTCAATCTGCAACACCGTCTTCATTGTATCAATTGGCATCAACAAAAATCGGAAAAATCCCACAACGAAAGCCGCCACCACAACTTCTCTGCCAGGTCCCCAATGACGAGTGGAAGGTAAGTTTTTCAAGAGGACGGAGACTCCATCGTTGGCGGCAGTGCTAACGAAGCGGGAAAGGGGAGCTTGGATAAGTGCAAAGGTGACTCCGGAGTAGAGGCGGGGTATGCCGCCGGTTGAGTGGAGGGTGGTGAGTGCTTGAAGGAAGGTGGAGCCATAGCGGTATTGGTAGTTGATTACGGTGCGCTAATGTTGTAATGGTTGGATTGGGTAGAACGAGAAAAGAAATCAAAGGTGGTGTTGTTAGATTTAGAGGTTAAAGTGGTTTGAACCATAAGGGGATTGACAACGAGCAACCAGTGAGTAGTAACGAATAAGAAAAGACACGTAAGAAAGATAACCAATACACACACAAGTGCTGGTAAGCAGGAAATGACAGAATATTACGAAGCGGGCAAATGCAGGGAATGTGACATAAAATTCCATGAACTCTTCCACAACTCCAAATAAAAATGGAAATATCTCAGAGTCCGAAAACATAGTAAAAATCCATCAACATTCTCCATTCACACATCCAGCCCCAGGTATAAATNTGTCATATCCTACTTACTAGCACATTAGTGTGTGTATTGGTTATTGTTTTTTGTGCGTCTTTTCTTATTCGTTACTAGTTACTCACTGGTTGTTCATTGTCAATCTCATTGTTCAACCAAAATTAACCTCTTAATCTAACAACGCAACCTTTGATTTCTTTTCACACGTCATCCAATCCGACCATCACAACATTAGCGCACTGTAATCAACTACCAATACACACACTAATGTGCTGGTAAGTAGGATATGACAGGGTATCGCGAAGCGTCCATAAATTCTTCCGCAAAACCAGATAAAATGAATTTTTAGACGTACTGCAGCAATCATATAACGAGAGAATAAATCGAAAAAAATATTTCCGAGTCCGGAAACATAGTAGAAATCCATCAACATTCTCCATTCACACATCCAGACCCAGGTATAAATCCAAAAATGAACAAAATGACACCAATAATCATATATAGTCACGAGCATCACTCAAAAATAAACTCACAAGCCACATCAAAGAAAGAACCTGAATCATCCCAGCAATAGCTCCTGGTATCCCACCCCCTACTGCTCTTTGGAGCGCTTGATGAAATATTTCCCTGGTTGTTTTAGTCTCTGTTGCCTTTGCTGTAGTCGTAGTAGTGGCTGCAGTTGCCTTAGCCTTTCCATTTTCTTTGTTGTTCGGATCAGATTTTCGTTTGACAAAACTAGGAGAAAAGGATTTGAATCCTTCTTTGTTGTGATTAGTTTGGGTGCCATCTTTTTGTTTGCGTAGTAAATTGTTGAGTGCGTTCTTGTCTTTCCTGTCGCGTTTTTTTCTTTTTTTGGAGGAATCAATCTCAGTATCCGAGTCTGATGCTTTGGGATCAGACAATATTCTATGATCTTGTTCAATGTGCTCAATATCTTCAACTTCTGAGTCCATCGATTCCAATGCGTCCGATGTTTCATCGCCATTATCATCGGTGCTTTCATCGGAAACGTCGTCTCCGGATTCAATCTCAGACGATCTTTCTCCTGTGGAAATACCGATATCATCGCCAGTCCTTTCTAGTCCATCAATGCCAGCAACATCAACATTGGTTACAGCCGTTCCATTCGCAGTGGATCCATCCGTCGTGCTGCAAGTGGCACTTGCAGCCATGGCAAGAATTAGCAGAAAACTCCATCTTGATGGCGACGAGGTGCATCGACGAGAACATGCTTGTTTCAGTGGAAGACGACAACGTCGATTGTTTTGGTCTCTCTGTTCAATGCAGGATATTTTCCGCCTTGTGTGGTGGGGTGAATACTGTGCTGTGCAGAGCATGGCGTCGTTGTTCGCGATGATGTTACTCTAGAGAGAGAAGATGATGTTGCTTGTGTGATTTGAGTTCGTTGTTCGTTTCTGTTGGGGAGGGTAGTACTAAGAGCGAGTATGTAGTAGGTAGTAGGT
>JALLOT010003128.1:0-11661 GCA_036939595.1 Thalassiosira livingstoniorum | reverse complement strand
GAGTATATTGAATAAATTCAAAAATTTGACTCGACTGCAAAAAAATGAAAAGGTGCTGGCCATTAATCGGGACTACCTACTACAATACTCAAGAGATAGCATTCTATGGTATGGTAGAAGCGTATTAGTTCCACTCTTACAATGATTCTTTTCGAGTTCAAGTAAAGTAACCAGTAAGTTCCAGAAAAGATCAAAAATCAAGCTACTTGCCAAAACAAAATCGACTTTGACTGAAATCGATTCTGACTTTTCTACAACTTTCAAATCAATGGCATTATAAATTCGTTGATATCTCAGCGAAAAATTGGAGTTATGAGCTGATAAACACATGCTTGGAAAGCTGAGATCAAGATCTATTCATAGAGCACATTATCATATATTTGTAATATCAATATTTTTCGTCCAACTACTGTAGGTTTTGTTTTCCCAAGCCTTATATCCTTTAAAGGTTTTACGTAAATCAATTTAGAAAGGTATTCGTCATCTCCTTTCTGGCAACACGCCATCAATTTTCTCTCAACTCTCAATCTCAATGGCGCAAAACGCAAAACGCAAAACACAAGACAAGAACAAGAAAAATGAACACAATCAATCCATGACTTTCAATTTCAAAGGACGGGATCTTCTTGTAGTACCTAACAATGGTCTTTCTCCCCATATCCATCGGCAAAGCCAGCCTCCTACTATTTTCGGTACCTCGAAACATGCCGCCGCTAAACTTGGATACGTCACTACCCTCCAAGGAAGCCATCGCCATCAATGGTGACGTTGACAAGACAGGGACAGGTGACGCCAAGTCTCGACGAAGTCCCATCGTGTCTTCTTTTAGTGCAATTGATGCAATTAGTACCTCAGACTATGGAGCACGTAAAAATCACCCCACATCCTATGATGACAATCCACCCTTCAAAGGCACGTTGAAGCTCAAAGAGGCAGCATCTCCCGATGTGTACCGTCGAAGAATACGTGGCTACTTAGAGCAAATAGAAGAAACTAAAAAAGACGTGAATGAAATCAAGGATTTGGACAAGGACTACCAGGACTACCAGGACTACCAGGACTACCAGGACTACCACGACTACCACGACTACCAACTGCCACCCACCGCATCCACCACCACCATACTCAAATCCATCGTACAACATTTCGCTCGAAGAGATGCCCCCATCGACGTCAAAGAAGTTGCCGAATCGATGGAATTTTATTTGCGTTCGAGGAAACGTTTGATGGGTGCTGCCAATCGAATATTACAAAATGATCATAAAAATCTCATCGGAAACGATGATTCCATCGTTACAACCGCTGCAATCCCTACAATCACCATTCATGACTTGTGTTCGGGGCACGGTCTGACGGGAATGCTGTTTGTGGCATGTCATCCTCCTCGGCCTGACAATAATACCAATAATCCCAATAATCCCAATAATCCCAAATCTGGGAAAAAGCAGCCAAGGGTGAAGACTGTGTTGGTCGATCGATTCGAACCAGCATCCCATTCCATTTTGAAGGATTGCATATCCGAAATTTGTCCGTGGGTATCGGCAGAGGGTGCAGTGACCTTCGTGACGTCTTCTTTGCAAGATCATTTGCAGGACAATTTACCTACCAATGACAAAACGAGACAAACGGCAGAAGCATCCATTGTCGTATCCACTCATGCATGTGGCTCTCTCACAGATACTGTGTTGCAATATGCAATAGCGTCACGAGCATCGTCCGTGGCTGTCATGCCATGTTGTTATACTGGTACTGCTGCAACAAAGACAACTGCTGGTACTGCTGCAACTGCCGCAACTGCTGGTACTGCAGCGGGGATGGGAGATGGGGTTCCATTTGGGGTTCCATACGGTGTTCGCAGAATGTTCGGCGTGGGATTGTCAGCGGACATTCGGAGAAGTTTTTATTTGCACGAGAATGGGTATCATTCGGATTTTGCAGCGATTCCGAAGGCTGTTACGGCGATGAATCGAATTTTGGTGGCGGAACGACGGAGCTGATGGCGGCCATGTATGGAGATCCGGTTGCAAACATAATACTTGTGGCCGTCACTCTTTAGTTATTGAACTAAAGAGTCAATGAAAACAATCTTCGAGCCGGAGAGGAAGAACCATCATCTTTTTACCAAAGTGTGATTCCGGTTTTGCTCGGCATGAAAGTGAGAATTGATTGCGCTTCCTACGGACGAAAGAATTGGGTGCTGTACTACACATTGAGTAAGAGAAATCCTCACTGATCTACCAGCTTACAATTTAGTATTTCCCGAAAGCAAGCATGGGCCGGATAGGACCTGTATCAGTTTGTCTCAGTTTGTCAATTGTATTCAATTCTCCAGCGGTCACTTCACGAACTGCGAGCTTTTTGAATTGCAATGAGTGGCAATTTTTGATGATTACATCAATTTCATTTAATTCTTATTCTTTTCTTCCACCTTTCTACAATCAGCTGGAGTCGAATCAAACGTGTAGTTGCATATTGAAATAATTACCTGAATTCCAGCGAGGCACATCAGTGGCGTCAATGGCCCATGTAGTACGAAATGGTCAATTGTAGAAGCCAATACGATAGCACCTGATGTTGCCAGAGTTTTTAAAATAGAATCGCCGTGCTTTGTTGCAAGTGCCCCTAATAATCCTCCTATTGCACTGAATGATACCATCACCACAGTCACAATAGACCAGCCACCGCCATAGCCAACAGATCCACCCCTGTTCCATAATATAAAAGCTATGTACAGTGGAATGGAGACAACAGCTAATTGAAAATTTCTTTCCCATACTCCCAACTTTTCTGGATCTGTTTTGATCATTTTTTCAAATAGTATGGCAGCAAACCCGCTCAATATCGCTGAAATAATGACTGCCGTCGACCCCAAAACCAAATTTCCTCCATCAATGCCGACGGCGATATCGGATTTATTCCAAACAGGCTCAGAAAACAGCAAAATACCCAGCATCAAAGAAATTAATGCTCGCCATTTCGTCATACTGTAGGATCTCTGCAACATGACACTCGAGCATATCGCAGTGGTAAGTATTTTCAGTTGGGCGCAAACTGCAAATATCCCTGCCGGTATATTTTTAAGGGCAATGAGTGCAAGAATATTCATTGTGCCGTAGACCACGGCAAAGATGGACATTTTGGAGCTTCGGCGAAGGAGGTATAATAGTTTTGATGCTACTTTGTCGCTGGATGACAGAGTGAGAGAGATTTTGTATGCAGAAATGATCATTTTTATGATTTCAGCTGCCAAAAGAACTTCATACTGGGAGGAAGATTGTGTCGAAAAAATAAAATTGTTATTAGGACATCGATCATACACATACCATGAAAAATTCGTTGCAGTAATAACAAGCAATATTTTAATCAAATGAGGTCTAAAATGAGGGCTAACTCACCTTGGAATACTGCTCCTTCAACACACCCTGACTATATCTTCGCAGCACTGCCGACATGGAGTTTTGAAGGCAGAGCAGAACAAGCACAACAAGTTTTATACTGCAAATATTGTATTTTGACGTCGTCATTTTGCCTAGGTATGTATTCTTTTGCACTTCGGAAATACCCGCTTCGTTGATTTTTACAAACGGTATTTGATTATTGACACATCAATTCTTTGGGACCTCTACCGATGAATGGGTGTCTTGGAAAAAGTTACGGCACATAAAAACTTGGCATCAACCAAATCTGAAGGTAGCTCTGATATTTTGTTTTCAAAAGTCTCTTTTTTGCATCACGAAGGAAGTCTGAAAAACTATTCTTCGAATTATGATATGAGAGAAGACACGGATGTGTTAAAAGGTGGTCTGATATTGTGGATTGTGGATGATGAAATATTGTATGGAATGTTGAGGAAGACAGAAAAATTAAATGCATTGGTTGTTGATGATTTGATCATCGTTGTCGGCTCGTGATCATTGCAGTGTTCCTTTTATAGAGTAAATTGTCATTATCGGCGTCATCTCGAGATGAAACGGAGGATGAAATTTGCAGGATCATCCGCCTTTGTGTCTCGCTTGCCCATGGATTTCTTCTTTGGTTGTGTTGACGTTGACTTGTTTGATGGTGCAACGAGCAACGACAAACAGTGAATTAATGCACCGCTACACTGCCAGAAAACAATGACAAAAAATCTCAAAATCTCACAAAAAACGGTAAGTCGAGTATTTTTAAAATTTAACTTACCTCGCAAAAATGTAGTTACAACTTTTGTACCCTTCAATATTATCATAAGTAAGTAGAAAGAAAGTGACGAGCTTTAAAATGATAAAACATTTTATTTGAGATAGAGTATTGTACCCGCAAAGCCCAAGCCACAATCAAGGATCAACCAGGATCAACAATCAACAAGGATTTAATGCAACCATTAACAACCCGATCGAGCACCACAGTTGAGCGTCCCTGAGTCGAGCCCTCTGCAAAAAAAACGCAACCCCCCGGCGAAACATGAGCGACACAAGTAGTCAGAATGACCCAGAAGCTCGAGCTGGATCAAAGCGGAAGTATGAAAGCGAAGATGATGACGAAATCCCGGAAGAGAATGAGGACAACAGCCACAACGAGGAGGATGACGAACCGGAAGAACACCTGGAGCTAGATGACAATGAAGAAGACGAAGATGACAACACTGCCGCAAAAACTTCCAAATCAAAAAAAAATTATGGCGGGGATGAAAACGACGACGAAGGAAAGGCACGCCCAGAGGGAGAACCCGAAGCTCGCACCAAATATTCAACCCCTATGCTCGGCATCCGCCTAGTGAGAGGAAAGTGGTACGATCGCCACAAAAAGATCTACTATACGGATGAGGAAATCTTGGAGAAAATAACCAAGCACGTTTTCCGAGAAGCCGAATACTCCCATTGCTATGGCGCACAAGGCACTCAAATCAGGTGTTCTTGTATGAACGATGTGTTGACGAAACATCCCAATGGTAAAAGAGTTCTTCAGCATTGTGCCAATGCCCTCTTTTATGATTATTATAGAGTTTCGGATGCAGAGCTGAGTCATCGCTATTTTGCGGAAAAGATTAGAAATGCGGATGCTTTTGAGTGGGCCTCAAAGTGGTCGGGTATGTGTTGCGGTGCAAACCCCAAAAAGTTTTTGATGCCACAACTGTCTTCTTCGGCATTCATGTCATACTCTGTTTTTGATGAGGGAATAGCGTTAGATGATGCCGACGTCGAAGAGGGAGACGATGAGGGCGAGGGCGAGGGCGAGGGCAAGAATGAAACTAACGATAGCAATGAGGTTGAGTTAGATTTGAAGAAGCATATTGAAGAAAACATCAAACGAATTCAAGTCAATGGAATAGAGTCCTCTGAGTTCAAATCGAAACCTTTAAAAGCTAAAAAGACTTTTAGCAAGTGGTGTGATGCTGGCCCATTCTTGTGCAGATGGGCTTTCTGCCGGTTGCATGGTCTTGGCAAAAATAAGATCAGAACGGTTTTCGTCAAAGGAGAGGGTGATGGTCGCAAAGGAGCAAGATCTTCCTTTAAGCGAAATAAGCTCGTAGGCAACAAAAATTCATCAAAGCGATACGAAGAGGCTCACGAGTCAATCATCTTGTTTTTAGGAGAGCTGCAGAAACTGGCAACCCCCATGAAGGGAACATTGAAAGATGTTGCACCAAAGACCTCACTCAAAGTGTCAGCCAGAAAACGAAAGAAGGCGAAGGGTGAAGAGAATGAAGTGCAGTATCTCCTTCCTCTGCCTATGAGTCAGAACTCTCTGTACCGCCAATGGTGTTATTCGCGTGGGTGGATTGTAAAATACAAGAACAAATGCACAGGCATTAGTTATCCTCCAAATCAGTATGACCCGAGGGAAAACGACGAATATGAATGGCCAGTTGGGTCTGAGCCCAAAATTGTCACGTCGGTGAAAACTTTTGCTAGGATTTGGAGGGAAAACTTTCCAAATTTGTTTGTGCAGCAGGGAGGGAAAAACAAGATGGACATGGGTGCATAGAGAAGCTTATTTTGGGGCGTATCAAGTTGCTCGCGGCTTATTTTTCTTTGTGAAAGTATATTTCATAATCTTTTGTTGCCATTCACTTTTTGTCAAATAACTCTGATTTCCAAATTTCATTTAGAAAAATAGGTCTATTTTATTTTGAAAAACAAAATATGCTTTTGATTTTATTGAAGTATGTCAGTGGAATTCTCTGTTGACATAGTTTTCTCATTTGGAATTGCACACCAATGCAATCAAATCATGGTAGTATATCATCAAGTTAAGTGATCTGTTAAAGCCATCTCCAGCAGCTGCCCCACATCACACATGGCAGGCCCAGTTGCCCTTGCCAGCACAAGTTTACCTTTGCCTTTCTGGCGCAGCATGCACCTTGAAGCTTAGACATATCTCTTCATAAAATAGCCAATCTCATGACTTGCTAGATCTTAGCCTTTTCCTTGTGTTCAACAGAGATTTGCTGATAGTGTAAACCATGGCTCCTGACACCACCATTGAGTCCATCTTGGTATGATTCCCCTACAAAGACCTTATTAAGGGCCTGGGATGCCCATCATATGCCTGGCTTAAATTTAATTAATGAAAATGGAGCAGTGAAGATTTTCTCCTCCTTCTCCTCCTCCTTTGTATTGAAGGTCTCCTCCCCAAATTATTCCTTAAGGAATAGCTTGGGTTAAAAAATGATAATTTACAGCAGAACCAATAAACATTTTCACAATTGAGAATATTGCCCATCAGAAGTCAAGAACCCTTATCACAATACAATCACTAGACATCAATTGCATGTGTGTGCGATGTTGTTTCACTCACATGCACACTTACCAATGATCAATGATGCGAAATAATTTTTTATATAATATTTGCAGAAGGCGCTAGCCAAAGCACATCAAAGGCTAGTAAGCATTTAAACAATTGGTTGACAGCCTCACCAGTGTCAAAATCTCTCTGGAAGTATAACACAAGTGTGCACTATTTCACAATTGCAGGATTACATTTGCCAGTGATGAAGTGAACTCATATTTCACACTTATCACAAATGGAGAAGTCAGACAAAAATGGAGTGCTTAATACTATTATGTCCACAATGAATAAGATGTCGATAATGTTACCCACAAAATCCAGTAGAGTATGGAGTGATTCATATTGACTGCATCCCTCAAATCATGGTTCAGTTATGGACTGAATTGACAACCCCCCCTCACAGTCACAGAAGACATTGGTTTCCCTAATCATTGAACTAAATTAGATCACATTGTAGTGTCTGATGCAATATGGTGGTATGTTTGAAGTACAACTGGTGATAAAAAGGGGCGATGTGCAAAATTTTGCTGTGATGATTGATCCCTCCCACAAAAACAATCCCATCAACCAGCAGCAATATGAATGGTGCAATATTCATGCAAACCTGCACTGAGGGTAACTAATATGAACAGTCACGGGCAAAAAATCTGTATCACTACTTGTACTCCTAGGTATCCTGCCTGAAATTGTTCTTGTCTTGTTGAATACATAAGAATATTGATTCTTATAGTAGTCAGCAAAACAATGGATATGAAAATATATAATACATGATCACATTCTTAATCAGAATATAAATACTAGTTGAGAAATTACTCATCCATTTTTTTTCTTGATAAATTATTGGCCAAAGGAGTAACAGAAACACACCCATTTTTGCTTCAAATTCTTGATGAAACTTAGCCAGAGAAGTTCGGGTGGCAGAAACAATACACAACACCAATTGTACTTTGATAGAAAAAGTACCTGTAAATTAAATTGCATTCAGTGCAGCTTCATTATTCTTAATCATGAAACAGTGTCAACATGTGCAATTGGTGTTCCATTTTGATGGATTCAGAAAGTGCAATAACTGTCTAAGTAGGTGTGAAGGTCCTGAGAATGTAATAAAAAAATTCTGTACATTAAAGAGAAGTATCTTCCCACAAATTGAGTTTAAATTTATTTTGTTACAAAAACTTCCTAGGAAGCAAAAAATAACTTGTTCCTTTGGTTGTTTGTATCAAGTCATCGGTTTTTAATTATTTTTCCCTAAAATAGTGCATACCAATACATAGGATTTAGTGAATACAATGACAAACTATTGTAAAACCATTAAATGTTTGTTCAAAAGGATATTGTATCTCAGCTGTAATATTCATTGTTACATCATCAGGTTTAGTCCTGCAAAACCAGAGGTATATTGCAATATGGCACCACCATACTATCTAATGCTATTTGCCTACTCCTATTATTTTTTGTTCATCATTTTTCTTACACAAATAAGAAGTCACAAGTATCAGTCCAAGACAGGGTTATACATGGTAGGTACCATAGTAATTGAGTAGACAAGGATCATACATATGTACCTATCTTAGGTATGGTATGGTAAATAAGATAATTATTTTTCTTTTACCTTGGATGGGCAGTAGAAGGATGTATCATTTTTATACTGATGCACAAATCCTATCTTTTAGTTATGAGTTACAAAATTAAACAATGTCTACTCCTACACCTAAGTACTGTCAAACATCTTTCAAAACTGCTTAGGAATGCTTAAGAGGTCTTTAAAGTTTCTCATTCCATCAGTTGACATTTCCTGCTAAGATACAACAAAAAGACATATTTTCCTTTGTTATTCATTACTGTCTTCTATAGAAATATATTAAATATTTTTACTCGTGAGACCCATGGAATCTCTAAGAAAGAATTCTACCTATGAATATTTTTCTGTTACTCAAAGCCACAGACATTCTACATGAAAAATATCTTCAAACTTTACCCTTAGTAGATACATACATAACTCCCCACGCGATTTGTGCAGCAAAGTTACAAAACTTGCTGCAAGAATCATTTGATATCTCTAAAAAATACCTTCCCTATGTACCTTAGCCCTTGGGCTTGGTACTATGGTAAGTTATTTCTTCTCAGTCCAAATTTATTGTTGCAACAATTTTTTGTAACTGTGCATACACAAATTACATAGTGCATTTTCTAGAGTAACTTATCATGGATTGTTAAAATAGAAAATAATTGATAATAATTACTCATACACACTACTCCTTAGATCCATATCTCTTTCATTTTTGCATACTAATGTATATATTAATAACATTTATTAATGAGTCATATAATGGATAATTCATGACTCACTGTGGAACATACTAAAAGCCAAACACTTCAAAATTGATGATATCTTTATTATTTTTCACCCAGTAAAAAAATTCTTATTTTATGATTCATGTATATATTCTGATTTGTGACTAGTATGGGATGCCCAAAACTTATTACTCTGGACAATTGGTTCAGATTTATTATTCCATTTTCCCTCTAATGACCCCATAATAATAATAAGATTTTCTTCAAAATGTACAATAAACACATTTTTTATGTACCTAATATTATATTATTCCCAAAATTGGTAAAAGTAGGAGTTTTTGTATGTAATGATCAACATGTCACAAAAAAGCTGATAATAAGCAATACTGTGATTTGGCTCATGACAGAAGTCTCTTATTTTGAAATCTCAGGATTTGATCACTCTAATTTAATATGATATTTTATACCTTAATTTGAACAAAACTCAGGCTTTCACTTCTTGTTATTGTTTGTAATTATTAGATACCAGTAGTATGAGAAAGCTACAGAGAACACATCTTAAAATAATAATCTGGACCTTTTGTTGCAAAGCTTAGAATAATAATCTTGGCCTGTTGTTGCTAAGGTACAGATAGCAATTTCTAGACTACGGAAAATATTTTGACTAAATAAGTAAAACATAATAATACCTATTATTATTTTTCCAGAACCTAGGAAACAAATAGTATACAAGACTACATACTCAAAAAATGATACATGTTCTTGTAAAATGTAAGTTTTGAAATTATGACTTAAAATCTTTTTTCTACACTGTTGGCATATGTTTTGACACTTCTGTTGTGATTGGGATAATTTTTTTTTCATGAACATGTCCTCAGAATTGATTCCAAAGGTATCCTTCATTTAGTTAAAAACTGATTAGAAGTGGGAAATTAAGCAAAATTACAAAACCAGAAAATGATAATATTAAATCAAGCTCAAATTTGTTCCAGAAACATGGCTATCATGCCTTAAAATTACATAAATAGAAAAACTATGGGTATCACTGGTGTTGTTTGGCAAAGTTACAACCAACACAAGAGGGAATTTGCAAAGATGGCGGACAGTTTAACTCTTCAAAAGGACAGGCAATAAAATCATCAAATCTTTTACAGATGTAGACATTAGACTGAACCACTACGTAAGCATATCAGTCAAAAAAAAATTTACCCATACCCATATGTAGAATTCTAGGATGAATGGTTTGTTTGTATTTTTTGTATTTCTATTTTAGTACAACCCACTTAATAGATTCTTGAGCAAGAAACAATGAGTTTTCTTAGCTTGGTAGGAAAATGAAAAAAAAAGCAGTAGTCTTAGTCAATTCCTACTGGGAGCAAATCAATATTCCAAACCAGTGTTGATTTCAAGATAAACAATTTCCTAAATCTTATGCTTGGCTCATGAAAAATACTAAAAATTGTGTGTTCTGGGTTCCTCAATCTCTATCCTCAGTACAAAAACAAATCAGGTTTAGTCCCTGATAGTTGTTGCCACCGCAGTACAAACCAGAGAACAATAAAACAGAAACCCAAGTCGGATGGACATCGACAAGGGCCTGTAAGCCCGGGAGAGGGCTCCAAACTAGGCCTGCACCCAATGTTGTGCCAGAGTGTCAACTTGAAAAAGGCCAACACCCACTATTTCTTGCAAATCTCACTCACCCCAGTCAGTATTTCCCCCGGCAGTGCTTTCATTCCTAGTGGGGCCAATTGGGATGCTAGTTCTGCCGTTTATGATGTGACGAAGAGTAATAGTCTGTCGATCCTTGCCCAGTGAACCTTGCTAACCTAGCACTAAGGATTGGGCGGTCTCCCAAGCGCTCTTTGGACAGGGTGACAAGGAACACCTTCTCAGTCCTTGGAAATGGCACCTTGGGAGGGCAGTTGAGCCCCTGTCCAGTGAGACATTGACTGACAAAATGCCTCGCAAGCCAAAAACAAAATCCTTCGATATGAATATGTAACAAACCCCCTACCAGCTACTGCGCTGAAAAGAAAGTGCGGGCGTTCACACACCCCCCCCTTTCCATTTCCAGCTTTCGCTCTTCGTCCCAACCAGTACATGATGGGACGGTCCCATCTCCGTCCACCGTTCGCAACTGCGCAAGACGTCACGAAGTTTGCTCCCCCAACGAGTGTCGTGCGGTCGTTTGGATGTGGTTGCCAAACAAGTCACCCTCAAACTCGGTTTAGGAGCCATGCCATAGATTGCATGGTTGGCTTGGTTTTGTTGGCTAGGATTAACAAGTGCTCGTCAAACCCCTCCAGCCTCGATCCAACATTGGTGGTCGTTGGTCTCCTCGCGAAGCAATAGCCCTCTCAACTGACCAGAGGCAAGCTTGCTTGAAGGCGACAGGTCCAACCGGATGGGTCCGCATGGCAGAAGAACTGTGCCATGCGGAGGAGTTGGAGCTCGTTGCAGGGCACGATGCCACTCGACGGCCATGTTGTGTTGTTGCCCAACTGTAGGTTAGGTCATATGGGTGGAGATTTTCTTGCGACCTCCCCCCTCACACCTCACACGGATATACTTTTTTTTTGAGATAAAAATGTC
>JALLOT010003126.1:0-15311 GCA_036939595.1 Thalassiosira livingstoniorum | reverse complement strand
AAAAAATGATTTTAGCTGTAACAGGTAATAGCATGTGTTAATGGTTCGAAAAAACAAATCGGGATTTGAAATTTTTTAGCCGTTGAGAGAATCCAAGACTAAATTCGGAGAAACCATAAAAGTAACAACGATCAAAGTACGACTCGTTAGAATAGTGTCCAGCCAGTGTTCAACCAGTGTTCAACCAGTGTCCATCCAATGTCCAACCAGTGTCCAGCCATTGTATGTAAAGTATAATAATATGGTACATACCATACCTGTACATACAATACTATTTATTGTTATGGCGTACGACTTACAACTACTTAAGGAGAGTACTTGTTAACTATAACGCTTAAGGACTCTTTTATCACTATAACGTGCTTAATGACTATAATATTAGTAGTATTATTTTACCATAACAGTCATTTAATCGCGATCCGAGTTATTTTGGAAATTTTAAAAAAGAATGAACCATTTTTATTCTTTTTTCATTTGGCGACAGTTGAATTATTAATATTGTAGTAGGTCTACCATATCACTGCTATTGTAGATATGGCCGATTCACACAGACTCAAATTATACCAGATATTATTCAGAACATCTCTAAAAAAGTTTCAATTGTCTAATAAAACTACTAAGTCACTATTGCTAATAAGTTATGTACCTTTTAATGTCGCCATTACTATTGTCCTATAGTATGGTGCTCATGCAATGCCCATACACACATAAAATACAATAAGCAAAAATAGCACTGATCATTATTAATGCTATGGGGGTGCCATAGCAAAGCATGGAGATCTGATCCCCCATTTTTGCATGTTGATGATTCCCCCCCACTGCCAAAGACACAAACAAATGCTTACATGTTGTTGTTATGAACACTTTTTATATTAATTTTAATCCTCATTGTATGACCCACTTGCTCAAAAATCAACTGTAGCATGGATTACAGAAATCTAGTCAGAAAGTACTTGAATTGAGCAACTCTTTTGACACCAATTTGAAGGTCTCTGTTGGTACATTCAATAATGTATGACAAGACTGTTCTTAATGTAGGGATGGAAGGGAATGAGGGTGGGAATAAACAAATCAGTCAAAGGAAAAAATAGGTTTTAAGTCATTTTAAACAATTTCCCTTTATTTTTAGTTCAAGAAAATGATTGCAATATTATTTTTATTCAGTTATAATCCTTGATTGCACGTAGTAATTCTCCAAAGGACAGGTAAGTTCTTACAATTTTCGTTATTGCACATATGAAAGGCAAGCAAATGATTTCCAAAAGCCATTACTTAACTATGGTTTTTGTGATTTTTTAATGACAAGTTGAGTTAATTTGGTAGAGTTACCTTATTCCAGTAGCAGTTTAGATGTTTTAATTTTGGTTTAGGTCAATTGCATGACTTGCTCTTTCAGATATTCATCATTTTTAGAAGTTGATTACTTCTCTATGAGTAAATAATAGATAATGTATGCTATTTCTACTACTATGATTGTCCAATCTTACTCAAGTGGCAGTCCACAATACTACTTGTTTTGATTGTACAATACTAGGTACCTAGTGTATCATGTTTGGCTCAACAGTGCACACTTGACACATGTTTTGTGGCAAAAAAGACAGATCATGAATTCTTGAAGTGTCATGTCCTCAAACCATTGAAAGGATTTTTGAAGTAAGACAAAGAAATATTTTGATAATAAAGTCATTCTAACTATTTTGGAAAATGAGGTCTTGTATAATGGCTGGTATGATTTGGACCTGTATGAATCTACAATATCCAATAGTATTATCAATTCAACAATTTTTATCATGATACTACAACATCAAACATTATCTTACAACATACTACATACTACATACCAGTACCAGTACCAGTACATCACTATGGCTCACTAACTTAATACATATTATTACCAACCATGGCTATTGCAATGGCACAGAATTTTCCATGCCTCATCTGCCTCAATTGCAACTTCCACACAAGCTACTTCATATATGACATTTCAGTATAGGATTTTGCTACATCAAGACAAGGTAAGGTGAATTGTTTTTTATTATTTCCATTGCTAGCTCCATTTTACACTATTCATAGATGCACCAATTTGCAATGGTCTATGGCAGTTCAGGAGATGCTATTGTCAATGATAATCATCAAGCTTATCTCATCATTACGTAGATTTTGGCCCAAAGAAAAGTACTTATTATAAGTAGTTCTGATTAAAAACTTATTGTTATTAATTGCACCTGGCTGAATCTCTTGTTGTGGCAACAGAAAGGAAAGTACACAATCATGGTTGCTGCCCTCCACAATAGTGGCTTTGGCTTTCGTCACCACCTCACTGCCTCACCAGAAGCCACAGTCACAAATGACAACAAAAGCCACTAATGTGGACAGTGGTGGCAATGAAAGCCATGGTTTTGGACTTTGAGGAAAGCCGCAGTCTTGATGAAAGATGCAGCTGTCCTGCCCCCCACAATGAGACAACAAAAGCTGTGAAGAAAGCTGCAGTTGTCCCTTCCCCCCAATGTATCATTCCCATGAGAACAGCAATTGACCTGCTTCATGATAGCCACAATTGTCACTGTTGGCACAATTGTCATTGCCCCTGCTGTCAATCTTCACCTCCGCCAATAATACTAGTCATGATCATGAAGGGTGACAAAAGATGTAGTCATCCCCTGCCTCCTGCAATATCCGTAATCATCCCAGCCCCTGCGAGAGCCGCAATGGACCCCTCTCCCCTGATAGCCACAATTGTTCCTGTTGGCGCAATCATCATTACTCCTTGCAAATGGATTTCACCTCTGTGTCATCATTTTTTTATTTTTGTGATTGTGTGGACTGAATGAAATAATAATATGGAGTTCCATACGATAAGTACAATGAGTAATAACCTACCTACCTTCATTCAACAGCATACTACCAACCTATATAGTTAGGTAGTTAGGTAGGTATATTATGTATAATATTATAGTACTTGGCAGTTAAAGGCAGGTAATCATCCATATATTTACAGAGGTGTCATAATCAGTATCAGTTGAAGTCATCAATTCTCAAAATATTATTCAATTTAAATTTATTTATTTATTTTCAAAAAAAGCGAAAATTTAAGAAAAAAAATCAAAGAGACTGTTATTTAGTAGTAATAGTAGTAGTCAATAATCAAGTTACTAATAAAGTAATACGTAGTAGTCGAAAAGCGTTATAGTTAATAAGGACTCTCGCCGTGGGTATGTAGTACCAGTAATAATGTACTTGTATGTACATACATCATACATAACATCATACCTACCTTAATTCCCTGTTAGTTTCGATCATAAGTACCTATGTACATACAGTACCTATTTTATGCTACTCTATGCTCTAGGGTATTAGTACTCCTACTTATCTACCTTATCTTGTTTCGTATGATTATTTATTGGAAACATGACGGCCATGGCGCAGCCGATCCGCCAACTTTGGGTGTCGCGATCTCAGCGAGAATCGTCGTTGTAGGGAATCGCCCACTATCAACGTTACCTAGGCCCTTACTGGTAACGATAAGAGTCGGCGATTTCTTATGACGACGGCGGCCGCCGAGATCGCGACGCTGAAAGTTGGCGGATCGACAGCGCCATGGTCAGATTAATTTTCATNAGATCGCGACGCTGAAAGTTGGCGGATCGACAGCGCCATGGTCAGATTAATTTTCATAGTGAAGGGTGATTGTACATTCTTATGTACGTATGTGTAAGTATCTACTACATACAACATAAGTATTTTACATTGCTACTAAAGTACCTACAATATACTCCTAATAAAAGTAGAAGTAGAAAAATAATACTCTACATGCATTACTAGCTATCTATGTACGAGTACGTACGTAAGTAATATCTTAACCTATTGCATACGTATTGTAGTGGCTGGACAATGGCTGAACAGGTGGCTGGACAGGTGGCTGGGCAATGGCTGGGCAATGGCTGGGCAATGGCTGGGCAATGGCTGAACACTCAATGGCTGGACGGGTAACATTTTAATCGTGGTTCAATCCATAATTCATAAAATGTGTCCGATTTTTTAATTGGTTTCCAATTGTGGGATTAAACATTTTTACGATGGAAACGGAACCTACTTGATAAATACAATGGGGTTACCTTTTACGATTAAAATTGTTTTTCAACATGTTCCGTTGAAAATCAACAAAAACTGCGAAATCGCTAAAAATGAGAAAATATAAAGAAATCCGTGAATCTTGCTGACATATTTCTCTCTATCCATGAACTTTTGAATCTTTTCCATTTCCCTGTCATTTACCCTCATGACACAAGTTTCAATGTAAAAATCTTTCTTTACTTGCAATCAATGGAAACAGAAACAAAACCTGACATTACCACTTTCTGCATTGTCAATACCTGTTGAATCAAATTCAGAACTGTGAGTCATCATCACATATTCTAACGGGTCCAATATTGAAACTGAGTTTGGCACACAATTAAAATTAAAATCATTAGATGTTTCATAACCTGCTCTACTTGCAAAAACTTTCCCTTTTGGAGGATACTTCATAATTAATTGCTGTGGCATTGTCCTAGTGGTCTCTTGTTATAGAATTCAACTGCTTGAAATATGATAACATTTGTATTATTTGATGGTTGTTTCTGAAATTCAACTTTCAATTATGGCCAGGTGTGTTTCCAAAAATGAAGTCCTAATAAAAAAGTATTCCTTTTCATATGAAAACTTTGCCAATCATCCAGAGGTATCTTCCAAAAGAAGTATAACAACATAGAGTCATTACCTCTTCTCCCTTTCCTTCACCATCATCTCCATTATATTTATGATTGTCTCTCATGATTACCAATTCCGATCTCTTCTTGGGCTGCTGATAACCCAATTCACCATTTTTCCTGGTTAGAACAATGAATCCATCTGATCAACAATACATATTTTTCTGGATAACAGGAATTAATTTTTTCCAAATAGTAACTATCAGATATTGCTTTTACATTTTTTCATTTGACAAATAACTTGAATGCAGTAATTTTTGACCAATATCTGACAAAACATTATCCAAAATTGACTGAGTTAAATGAAATAACAAATTAACACTATTGTCTATTCAAATGCCATTTACTTTCCATTCCACCAAAACCCCATGGCGTGCAATCTGATAGAACAGTCACACATGTTTCATCAATATTACAATTCCTCTTCTCCACTATGTTTGGATCTGTTTCAGACCTTTGAAATTCATGATTGTTAACACAATCCTGATCCTTGTATGACTTTCTTTGACTCAAAAGTGTTCTATTTTCTCAGATGTAATCAATGGAAGTGCAAGTTCAGATGGTGATTGAAAAATACTCCATTCCTTCCTTAGCCATAATGACTGATTGTTTAGATTTAAAAATTTCATTGTCTTTAAGGACAACAAAATAAAAGAATTGCAGTATTCACTGTGTTTGAATAAAATGAAAATTTATTGATTAGTCAGTAGCAATTGTTATATCATAATATGAATCATCAGTGCTCACACCATCTTTTCTGTGTTTTCAGAAGCAATTTCATTCTCCAAGTTTAAAGTAGTCTGATTGTCACTATTACAACATTTTCTTTGTTCTTTGTCTTCATTGTATTCAAATTTGTTTGGTTTTCTTTCCGTCATCATTTCAAGTAAATGATCTGTTGCATCAGCAACCTCATGTTCTTTCACATTGTCTGAACAGTGTTGTTGGAAGGGATTTCATGCATTTGTGTTTGTGATAAATGGCTCAAAAACATGTAGAGTGAATTTTGTGAATTGTTTTTTACCAAGTTTGCAATTGTTCATGAAAGCAGTGTAAGTTGAATGTCCCACAAGTTTTTTCATCTTTATTTTTCTCTAGAGTCTATGATCATGTGAATGATTTTGCATTTTTCTTCAATGCTTTGTGCTGAGCACTCATGTTCTTTGGACACAATTTTACTTTTCTAAATGCATCTAGAAGAATATCATGAAGCAGTTCAAGGTTGGAAGTAGCTCTCTGGTTTGAAGCCATTGGAGTTGTGTTGTTTCTTTTTGAATTGCATTGAAATCAATAGAATCATTGTTGTGAAATTGGCTCTCTGCTTCATTCTATACAATGGATGGAACGTTGTATTTGTGTTCATTTCCACACAGTTTTACTAATAGAGCACATGTTGATGCTGTTTGCTTCTTATTTACATGGTGAATGGCTGCTGCAAAGCTTTGAACATGGCTTTTAAAAGTATTGTTGGCTTTCAACCACTTGATGACCCGTTCCAAGTGTTGGTTGCTTTTGTTGATAGCAGCACCAGTTGCTTTTCTTGCCACATTCACAATATGACATCCCCACATTGGCAGGTATCCACCCCACTCCCTTAGGCAGTCTCTCTAGCTTGCTTACTCTTCAAAGAGTTGCCTGCTTACTCTTCAAAGAGTTGCCTAAGAGTCTTTGTCTGTATGGAAATGAAACCTGCTAAGTGGAAATTCCTCAAATGAATAATCCTTCAATATTGGATTGAGACTAATGCTTTCATTGCTGGCATCACTTGCATCATATTGAAATTTGTGTCTTGGTCTTCATCTACTTGACTGGGGGGCACATTAGAAACAACAGTGGTTGATAATGCTGCAATGAATTCTTCACTTCTTTCTAACATGTAGCATAACAACTGAGATTGCAGCCATTGGTATGTTTTGCAACACTAGCAACCATGTTCTGAACTCTTCTTTGCCTGGTACTCATTGGTTTATACATGTTTTTGCAATTTATCATTGCAGCTTGAATTCATGCTGTATTCCAAAGCAAAAGACCATAAATATGCTCCTGATCCATAGTAATAAAATTCCACAACCCAGCAGCTATTTTTTCTTTTTCTTCTTGCAGAGTGTGCTGTACAACCTTTGACTTCTAAATGAATGTGTAGCATTCAATGGCTTTGCAACTGAAAATGTAAACCAAAATTCCCACCTGCACAATAATTTTGGACATTGATCAATGACCAGAAGCATGTTTGAAATGGTACCTCAAAAGTCAACTGCACTGAACATGGTAAACTTTGAATGTACTGCTTCAATCTGAAGATTTGCATCAATGGTCAACAACTATTAGAACATTACTGCAAAAATTATGTACAAAGATGCCACAGTAGTTCATCAATTGTTTTTACCCTTCATCAACAATGTCTTGGCTCAATTGTCTGTCATCAAAAATAATAATTCTAAATGTGATGAATTTGTAATCAACATGAAGACATACAAACAAAACAATGATGCCGTACTGGGTTGCATTCAGAATTAGGCCACTATCTCCCATCCCCCAAAAACTATGAAAAGCATTTTCTAAAGCACCTGCACAATGGATAGAGCAGAGCAACAACCTTGCACTTTCATCATCATGAATTTCTTCATCACTTTGTTTAAAAGTTGATAGAAACTCAGCAATATCTCCACCTGCTGTCTTGTTTGACAAATAGTTAGCACAAAGTATGCAGAAGAATTATTGGAGCTTGGTTGTGGTTGACTATTTGGTGGTAAGCAGAGGTCAATATTTAATAAATGAAATGCAGGATTAATTATTTCCCCTTTTGTAGGTGAATTGGAAGTTTGATATGGTGTTACCAGTAAGGTCTAGATGGACCCCCAATTGAATGGTCCTTGCAAACTGATTATGCATTTGAACAGCAGGGTTTGTGTAAAGAACTGTTTTGAATGCCATTGAAATTTTGAACTATCCATTTGTAGTGTATGACCATGGCTCCAAAGTAATTTTGTGAACATCACCAAGACAATCTGTAGATTCAAATTGTTTAGCCAATCTATAAGAACAATCTTGGTTCATCAAGTAAGTCCCTGCTTTTGTTATGTTGAGTAATTCTTTGCATTTGGAGACAAACTCTAATGAAGCTTCAATTATTCTGTGAGTGCTTTGCTAATATTGTCTGCAGAATGCGGTGATGAGACTACACCTCCAAAATTACAAGATGCAAGCTTATTGTCAGAAATTGATTTTAGCTGGTCCTCAATGTGTTTTTTAGGCAATGTATTGATTACTTTTATTGGATCCGAGGTTTTTTATCATTTAACTATTGCAGCACACTCTTTCTTTCTTACCCATCTGTAGTTAGGGCCATTCCTGTGATGACAACAGTCATTGAAAACATGACATGTAATATCTACTGGATTGCCTGGATGGGCATCAGTGATAGCCACAAGTTGCTGGTAATTAAAGCAAACCACCATCATATTCTAGCATTTATGACTGTTCAATGCCCAACAGTTAATAGCAATAATAATACAACAAATGATTATCCCTCCTCTTTTTTTAATGCATTCTGCGAATGGTATTGGTGATGCACATTCAGTACCAAAACAAATCTCCATGCAACCAGGAAGTTTGTCACAAAATTCATTACTGATATCTGTTGTTTGATTTAGGTCATTGGTGTTGTTCCATTTGAAAAGGGCAATCTCTTTGTTGAAATTGATTTCAACACTAAGCCAAGTATTAACCTTTTCTACAGACACTTTTACAGTGTAGATACCTTTCATTTTGTAACTGACGACTTTGTTCATGCTACCATCCTTGATCAAGGATGGACATTTGCCGACATTGTGAGGTTGTGATTAGGAACAAAGTCCCATAATCTTTCTAGGATTAGGAGAGTTGATAAAGCTTGAAAAAAAGGTTCCTGTGGTGCCTTTTGTTTGTTTTTGTTTTGCATAGCTTTGGATACTGCCTTCATTCCAAAAAATTTAGTTTCATTTTTGTTGCACAAACTTTGCAACAAAAAAAGGTTCATTGCTAGTGTTTTCTTTCATATACCAATTGGTTGTTTTGATGAATTTTGCAAGTCATTTCTTCTTGACATGAAGTTGATACTCAGATACATTAGTGAATTCATCTAACATACCATCTTCTAACCAAAAGTCATCAAGACCTCTCCACCAACTATTCTCCACTTGAACATCTCTTCCATCATGATGAACTAATAATCTCTTGATATTGGCTCCAATGCCATGATGAATAAAGTTACACAATGCCAAATACATTGGAAAATTATCATTTGGATCTTCACCAATCATTAAAGTTCTAGATTTCCTCAGGGATTCAAGCTTTCAAGATTCAAGATTCAAGATTCAAGATTGGTCATGTTGATAGTACTCCACAATGCCTCCTGGTAGTAATCATTCACTACATCCTAGTCTTATGAATTTCACTAAAACACCATCTTCAAATTTGGTTTTGATTCCATTTTTTGTTTTCATGGCAACAGAAAATTAATTCATATGTCAGTCAGCATAGGAAAAATTGTAGAACAAAGGTTATTCACTTGTATTGATGACCTGGGCCATCAGCATCTTTCATTGGTGTCCAATTATCATAAAGATCATTCTCATCATCACTTCCATCCAATGAAACAATGAATTGATTGTCATCATGTGAATTGTCCAGGTTATCTTTGTTTGGTTCAAATTTTATATTTGTTTCATTGACCAATTGCTCACCCATTTCATATTCAACTGCATTGACAGCTTTTGATGTACAATGGCCTACCATGGACTCACCAGCAGTATTATCCACCAGAGCTACAGTGTTGATGTTGACCACTTCCATCTCCATATCTGTTGTATCCACCTCCTTCTGTCTGAATGAAAAGAATAGAGAAAATGGAATGAACACATGCAAGAGTTTACTCCAATTTTAAGTTGCTTCTTTCTGCAACTCCCCTTTTTTATACTGGGATAGGGCTCCAGCTACAATCAGCAACAAAAAAACACCCAGAATTTCCATTTTTTGTTTGCAAAAATGTTATTAACACCACCATTTGAAGCTCCACCACCTCCTACAGACTCATTAGTCTTATCCCCCTCAACTGTAATGTCAGGATAAGTTGCCCCTCATTGCTGTAGCACCCCCCTCCTTTGGATTGAGTAGAAAAATTGAAACACAATTGCATCAAAAGCTGTCATGGAATATATACAAGAAATCTTATGCCATGGATTGAAAATGATAGAAAAAGAAACACTCACTTACAAATCACTGCATTTTGCAATGTATTGATGTCAATTGGATGCCAAGGAAAATTGTCATCCTACAATTTTGGTGAAACATTGTGTAGTTTAAGCTGGGATAAATCCATTTGATTGGAATGAGTTGATTTTTTACCACCATGATGGATTGAATCCTTCTTTGGTGACAACAAATGATGGATCAGAGAGAATTTGTGCATTGGAGATGTCTCAGCATCATTGGCAGATTTGCTATTTAGGGAGTCACATCATTCCTATCTGAAGTATTTTGTTTTTAGGAAATTACATTATACCAATGTGCATGGCACCACCAGTGGTGGGAGAAGCACTGATAGAGCCTGGAAACCCATAGTCTGTGAGTATTTTGGCTTCAACTCCAATATTGTCATCAACAGAGTCAACAAAAAAATTGGCAAAAGCACCAGTGTTTAAATTCTTTGAGTTTTCAGCATTAATGAAAGAATTTTTTGATTGCACAGTGTTGAGATTTTTTCATTGCCATCATTCACACTGCCTACATCAGCATTTATCTTATATCCATCATTTACACCATCTATTTCCTTTGCTCTCCATTGTTGACAAAAGGAGCATTGAACAATGACATGCCGTTGGTGACAGATTGAATTTTGGGTTGAGATAGTGTTGTTGAATTTACTGCTGTGTGATCAGAAGGAGCTCAAAGGTGTCAATTACCATTGTTGACAAGAGTATGTTCATTGTGGAATGTTTTTTGTCACCAGGACTCCCATTGATTGCATCAAGGTGAGAAATCCCTTCTTTGATTCCATGGGTCAAGGGGGGGGCTTGTTGAATTGGTGGGGCAAGGGGGGGGGGTGGTAAGGTGGTTATTATTGCCACTGCAGCATCAGTATGGGATGCTGCTTGTTTTTTGGAAATCCCATTGTTGCTTGCATTGTCACCATGGGCAGGAAGAAAATTCCAACAACAACTGCCATCAACATTAATTGCTGCATGATGCATGGCTTAATATTTGGGATGCAGTGACAATACAATGGTGTGGCTATTACACAGTATATAGGTCAGAATAATTGGCTGTGAGGGAAAATGAAGGGGTGAAGGTGCTGAGTTTTGTTGCTTTAGCTGGAGGTAAGTGAATTCTTGACATGATATTATTTGATGATGGTATCAGCAGTGTGGTGTGGGCATGGTTTGAGGGTGATTGTCACCATTTTTATGGTAGCTTTTGGTTCCATTCATCAGGAATGAATGATACTGACCCCTTTTTTGTGAATGGGTGAATGTATGGTAGCAAAGAATGTAAAATTGACTGAATTTGAGGGTTCCCATTCAATTTTGCTTTTTTAAAAAATGCATAATGAAAAAACAACTGGGGAAAAATTGAGTAGAACAGGAATTAACCTAAAACTATGACATATTGCCAAAATTAATGTCTGCTTGCAAATAGTAATCATTTATGATAGTTGTTATTACAAACATGATTATAGGTGTGCTGGGATGCTCCAAAAGGAAACAATCCTGGCTTTATGTCACAATGATCATGAATGAAATCCTCAGATGTGGTTCACTTTCCTTGTCTTGCTCTTTCCACTTGATAGAGACCCTTTGCAGCAATTCCCAAAACCACCCTCAACCCTCAACCCTCAACCCCACATCACCTACTACATGTACATTTCAAATGTTCTGTCATCATTGAAAAATTTTTACATGAATTGCAGTTATGGTATTCAAACAAAGCATCATCAAACTTCAATTAAGAATTTTACTATGAGTTGCCTATCAATTTTTATGATCAAAATGATAACACAAAGATAACAAATAACTACACTAATGGTATACAATGTCATACAATGTACACAAAGTCTGTAGTTAATCTGATACCATTCAAACCATACTAGTACATTTACTTATGTGCAACTCATACAATATTTGATGTTGTATTCAATTGATCCACAATGGTTTTTGCACTATTCCTAAGCGAGAACAAAATTTCATGGGAAAGAAAATTAAAGTTCAGAAAACCTCAAAAAATCAAGAATAAAATTTTCAAATTTGTCAAGTTTTTTTTTTCACAAAGTAAGAGCAAAACAACTTTGTAGAAAAGGAGAATTCATATTCTATATCAATATTTCATACATCTGTCAGCATCTGTGGTAAGATACAAGACTGAGGTTTGATGTAATGACTATGCATGTTCTGCCCACCACATGTAAGTAAAGATTCTATATGAAAGGTATAGTAAACTTAGAAGTTCAACAGGTTCCATATGGCAATCAGGAGTTGACTAAGGATCATATCCAAAACAATCAGGATGTAGGTGTGCATCATTCCTATGTACATGCAATGAATGTCAATTTTTGGCACACCCATCTTAAATGAAAGGAAACATGTCATTCAGATCAGTTTTTTGATTAGCTTTTTAAGGTAATAATTTCTTTTTCTTGACACTGAATCACCACATACTCTTTTTTGGCACTCTAGTACATTCAAATAATTTGAAATTATTGGAACCTTCAGATATGTTGCAACAACAACAAACCAAAGGTATCAATTCACAATTGTTTTAAAAATGCATTGCTGCATCCACCATCAATGTCGTCATTACTACCATTATAGTCTCTTTTGTCTGTGCTTTTGTTTGATTGTTTTTATTGTTGATGTTGAACTAAAACTGATGCAATAAGTAAAAAAGTGGAATTTTCTTCGTTTCAGTTGGATGTAGATATTGAGGAATGATTGGGATGATGTCATGTTGAATCATTCAAATTTGACTTGAAGGTTTCAATCTTACCAATATTTTGTAAATTGGTATGACTGAAAGTTTTTGATGAGTATTCAATTGGTTTTTGTATTCTTTGGTGTAGGTGCTTCTGTTTGAATGGAAAGAATTGTTTGTCAAAAATTGTATAAAAATCCCTTTTTGTTTCCTGAGGGCATTATATTTCAAAATCTCTGGTATTGATACACCATTGGTTGCACATATTCTCACAATTTAAATTTCATCCTTGCCCAATTGGGTCTATTTTTTGATACAAATCTCACTTCTCAGTTATAGTTTTCTTTCATTAGGATGGTATATTAATCCACATCTGCAACAATCCCCTATGAGTGGAAAGTTAATAAAAATGTGGACTATTGACATCAAATTTAACCCCACCATCATGGAACATTGAAGCAAGGTAACTGGTGACTTTGATTACTGGTGTTGGTTGGGATGGGATGGTAAATTAATCCAAAGAAAGGCAATAAAAATTGCAAGCTATTGACATTCAATTTAATCCCATTACAATAAGACATTGAAGCAGGGCAACTGACTTTTCATTCTGATGATGGTTGGGATGGAGAGATGATTTAAGTATTTCAGTCATGAGTCAAAAAGATGTCAATGGAAAAATTATATCTATATTGTAATGCAAGCAATGACACCAATTAAAATATTCCCATCAAAATTCTTCCCAGTTCCCTTGATTCTTCCATGAATGTAAGACACCATAAAGACATCCCAAAATTGTTGCAAATGAAGTCACCATTAACTCCAACCTAATTGGCAAATCTAACTGGGCTTACAATAATTTTAGTGATTATCTCTTCCCATCATTAGTGACATCAACTCCTAATGGATTTGATTCTAAGTATGGAAAGATTTGAAATACCATGGCCCAAGACTTATTCAAGTCCATTGGAATCAGATACAAATTCTGAAAAAGTTAGCACTGGATGACATTAATACCAAGATGCCTGTGACTTTTGAGAGAAGAAGAATGTAGAGAAAGAAGACAAGTTCAAGGGGACCATCAATCAAGAATGCAGAGATATGGAAAAGTTATCATCTTTGTCGCCTTTTGTGGATCATTCATACCTCTTCAAGTGATTACTCTCCCTCAACCTCAAGAATGCACATCTTTGACAAAAACCATTAGAGTCAATCCTTGAATAGTGGAGCAGCAACAGAATAATGCATGGTCAGATTTGTATGAATATACATCAGAGGTCAAGGGTAAGATTAATGTAGTTTATATGATTTAAACCTCCAAAGATGCAAAGAAATATAAGGATATGGAGTATTTTGATTTACATAGAATAAGCCAGTTCAGAAATTTTGTAAAAACGTTCACAGGCATTATTATGTGCTGAAATTTTCATATCACAGACATATTTTGCTCAATGTACATACCTTATGTGTCAGTATATACCATAAGAGTAATATTCTCTTTATATTTATAATACATAATATGTTATTTCTTAACAATAGGTAGGTTTTGACATGTTTACTTGCATGTAATGCCTTTTACAAGACATTATGGGATCACAAAGTACACTGACACTTTCAAGCAAGGTCATAAAGTTCACCAACATTTGGATTTTGCAATGACACTCTCTATTCAAATGTTGGTACAACCAGAAGAAGTTTTCCAAATTCTTGATGAGAGAATTGATCAATTTTCATGCAAGAACTTTGGAAAACTATGCTTTCCCAGCTCCAGGGATACATACAAACTCATTCAGGAGAAGAAAACTGGAAAGGAGACAAAGACAACAAAACTCAATTAAACAATGAAGATTACAATGAATAAGAAGGTCACTGGAAGAGGTGATGTCAACCTGATGGTCAGGTTAAAGATTGTTGCCTATTTCACGGAACTATATGGGAGAACTGTTGAATAACCCACACAAAGAAAACAAAAATATGAGTTCCATGGGCTTTGGTCTGCAGGATCAACATAATTTTGCTGTTACAAGTGCTACCAAAGCCAAATAAGACCACCAAAGTAATTATTGTTCAGCTTTCCTGATTTTCAGAAGAGCAAGACTGAAACCACTTTAATCAAACTTGGAGTCTTCAATAACACTGTTGATTTCACAAAGATGCTGGTCAACATCATGCACATTATTGGAAGCATGGTAGATTTCAAAAAAGTGAATGAGAGAAAACATTTATCTACCATTTTTTACAGGAGTTTTTCTACTTTGTGACTGATCAGAGTTTTGTGTCATGGTCTGAGATGTTTGGAGCTGCTATGACTTTTCTTCATTGGACAACTTATTCTTATATTGAATTCAGTCAGAATTGTGTGGCTACAATAGTGAACAGTGATGAATACAATCAATACCCTTAAAGGTAAATGTCATCAAGTAGTACATGAAAGATGATTTAAACTTGATTCTTACACAAAATCACCAGGTACTATGTGTTCTATCTATACCCCCTCTCTGAGTGCAAGCCTGAACCTGAATACTCTTCCAACAACTATCACGAGGGAAACTGCAATGAAAAGAATAAGCCAATGAAGAATACTTCCAGTCTAGTGACTGTCAACAAGACATCATCCAGCAA
>JALLOT010003125.1:0-11687 GCA_036939595.1 Thalassiosira livingstoniorum | reverse complement strand
TTTTTAAAATTTATCTTAGTAGGATAGCTATTTTGGGAGGTACCCCAGTCCTTGATTCTACCTAAAAAGTACTTCTTTCTTTTGATTCCTCTTTGTCTCTTTAACTTTTCACTAAACCTTAAACCTTGTATGTAAATGTAAGAGCGTGGTGTTTCTCCATTATTTATGATGTTTTCCTGTCACAGTCAAAAACTTACTCTTTTATAAATTTTTCCTACATTTTCAACTCTATTGACAAATTTAGACTTTCTCAATCAAAACTGGTATTTTTTCAGTTTGTTCAAAATTCCAGGTGTTCCCAAGCTTCTTATCATTGTTTTAGGACTCGATAGACCAGTTTATATTTTCTAGTTTTACTTTTTGAGTGAGATAATAAGAGAAAATTAAGAAAACACAAAGAAATCAAATGAATAACATAATAATAGGGTAATCCTCTATTAACTAATGAAAAAATATATTAAAGTATCTATGTATTAAATTTTCTACCAGATTGCCCAACTTACAAGATAATCCGTCAGATAATCCCTATTCATAAATAAACTCCAACAATTCAAGTTAACACTTTTTTAATTCCTAAATGAGCTTTTAGTAGAAATTTGAAACTTTATTAGGACATAGCAAGTTTTTATTCAAAACAATATTCTATTTAATCATCTAATTAGGTGATGACAGATCCCATCTAAAGAATAACACCAAACATTTCTTTGTTCAAATTTGAAAAACTTCATTACTACCTAAAGTTTAAAAGACAATCAACTTCATACAATTTACTATTCATTTTTCCAAATACAACTAATGTGATGTTTGTTGTATGCTAAAATACTAAGCACACCACTTATGAAGGCTCAATTTTACATAATAAGGTAAAACTCTATTAGTTAAAGATTTCATTGTCAGCCTAGTAAAACATTGTCAAAATTTGAATCTCTTTTTGGTTGGTAGGCTGGTTATCACTTTATATCATTGTAAGTGAGAAATTAGAAATTAATTTTCTTTGCCAAGCTGATACACAATGATTGTGATCTATTATCAGTTTTTGATGCTACTGTAATCAACATTGATCTAGCTGTCTTTTTAAGGCAACACCTTGGAAACTGGTCATTGAATATGAAAAGAACAAGGAACTCAGCCTGGATAAGAAATTGATTCTAACACCCAATATAGAAGAGTTGAGCATTTATGTGTATACAAATCTGAAGCAGAATTATGTTTTTGTTAGTTACTATAAATTTTATATTATTTTTACTAGTAGCTAAAAATTCATTACTTTTATTTCTTATGACACACATTTTTCAATTCTAAAATCAATTTTGATCAATAATCACAATTCCACATACTCAAAGTACAGCACATAATCTTTATCCCACCACATTACACTAAAACAGAGTTCCAAGCATAAAAGAGGTGTATTCTGTAAGTGTTTGAGTATATTTATGGATAAGATGAAAAATGATATCCAAGATACTTCAAAACTTATCAATTTAATAAGTTTTTCCTGAGGTTTATCTGCTAATTTTGAAACTTATAAAAATGATAAGTTTCAGACCATACTGTCCATTTGCTACAGATACTGTAGCTGCTCCATCAATGTTCAGTCTTTTTTGTCATTTTTTGCTTCAATTGGAACATATTTTACTTGATTTTTGTGAATTTTTCCAAGATTTATGGGTCAATAATCATGCAGTGGTTGATCACTGAATTATGCCTTTTTTATTCATTTTTTTTTGATAAAAATAGTAATTTCAAGGGAGTAACAACTCCTTTTGGCTGTATTAAACTAACTTTGGGCCAGATAATCTTTTAGAAGTATTCATAATAAAAAATAATACTATATTGGCTGTAATGCTTCAGTATGTAGTTTTTTTATAATAGTCTGGAATCAATACAAAAACATTTAGTTGACGGGTTTACATGTTTTGATGTATTTTACTACAAGGTTGGTATTTTTTCACCATCTTAACTGTATAAAACCTTATAAGGAAGAATCAAGCACTAAAATACTTTCAATTCTCAAAGAGGCTTATTAAATCATATTTAATTTTTATTTTGAGAACAGATTTTACTTGAGCACAATCTAGCTTATCAATTATAAACGCCAATAATCCCAGTGAGACTTTCAGCCAACAGCATTTTTCATTATCTATCTACTGAAAGTTGAAGCATGTAAAAACTCTTAGTACAGAAAAAGTTAGAGCTTGCTCAAGTTACAAACTACAGCACCTATAGCAAACAGACAGTACCAATGCCTCTAGATAGGTTTTTAACACCTCTAATAATTTTGAGTACAACAACGCATCTAAGTACAAGTAAGCAAGTGTCTTGTGTATTTACTCTATTCAACCTAGTAGGAACAAATATGACATTAAACTGTATGGTATTATATCTGGTGACTTTTGGCTCTCCATACATTATACCAATATATGCACTACATATTGTCCATACTGATACTTTAATATTGTTTTTTTATGTTGTAAAATTTTAACATAGTTTTTTGGACAGTGAAAAGGGTCTATCACACAGAGAGCAAAAAATGGATCTTTGAGGTCTGCTGAGGTTTGAAAATATCACACTGAATCCAATTACCATATAATTGACATGGGAAAAGTACTTGAAACTTGTTATTTTTGGTAAGTTTATGATTTTGCCTAGACACTGTATTGAAATCATCATTTTTGATATAAAGTTTTGGAAGTGTCCAGGTACCAGGATGAAAACATAATGATAGAATTTGGATGGATGGGACTTACTTTGCTGTGCTTCTAAAAAAAATCCATGGGGAAGAGATTCCTGTGGATGATGTACCTCCACTATAATGCACAGACCAGAATGAGTGTTACTCTTGTGTTCCTGGATCTGAATCCACAGTTGAAGATTCTTGTTTTGATTGATTTAGCCTCATGCAGGCTTACAATCTTGCCTCTCATGCAGACGCCCTTGATTAAAATATATGGTGGTTGATCACATCCCTATGTCCCAGTGTGTGGATTTTCAAGAAGACTCATATTCAGCATCTCAATTTATTTGAAAAAAATGTCAGATTCATTGGACAGGCTCATTTGGGGATGCATGTGAAACAATAATTGACACACACTATGGTTGTGATATAGAGAACCTTTATGTCAACCTCAATCTGGAATTGGCTATCAAATTGAAGTTTCTTCTTCTGATGTTCATTCTTTACAAGCCACCATTGAACTGAGGCTAAGGCACTACTCAACATATATGAAGCAGGTGACTGGAACAGGTTTATCATTGAATTCAGCCAGGATGTTGTGATAACAGAAATGTTTGCATCACACAGCCAATTGCACCATCATACCCTTGAAAATAAAGTTCTGTATGTGGTAGATCTCTTGTTGAGATTACAATTTAGTGAGACACTGAAACATATCTTGTTGACTGGACTTTGAAACTACCACAATGTTGACATTATTTCACAAATTTGTGCAATCACCCTTTTTGAAAGGAAGAGATTTAAACCCTCACCAACATTTATCATGACAGGGCCTATAAAAGTTCAACATGATTTTTTTAGCTCTGAAAATACACCCCAATAGGGAGCAGACTCACAGTGTAGTATCAGTAAGGGATCATACCCTTACCTTCACCAAATTGGTTGTTCAGATGCATCTCCCAACCTACCTATGTTTCATGGGTCTTATCACATCTTGCACCTGCCCACAAAGCAGATACTTCTGGTCTGCCATCTGGGGTGGTCACAGACTGGTGCCCTGTGAACATAGACAATACAGAGTAATGCCTTTTTACTAGGGTTTACTTTGATGTAGCATTGATTGAGGCCTTTTTCCCACTTTGGGACTGGTGCAGAATGGGGTGAGTATCAAGGATTTGATCTCCATCATCATGTTTGGAGTGCATGCAGAAATCAGCACCAAATCTTCTTTTGGGGTTATAAAGGTTGATATCTGCAATAGATATAATGTGATTAACAGGAAGTCCATCATGCAATCATGCATGCCCTCAAAAGTCAAAGTGACTTTGCTGGCCTTGGTTGCAACAAAGGACTGGTTAGTGTCCCTTCACTTGTGACAAAAGAGTTAACCAGTGGGTGGTAGAGGGAAGCCTCCTCTTGTCACTTGGTGCAAATGATGCCTTTCAACATCTAGCTGTTGATGTTGCCAATGTCTGGAGCCACAACCATAATGGATGGCCATCATTTTGGGAGTCCTCTGCATGATATCTTTTGCATTAGTAATGGTACGACAGTGGATCTTCATGGTGTGGGTCTCCAGCTGCAACCCACAAAATCCAGCAGCTACATTGTAGAGGAATTTTTTGACTCAACCTGGGATGATCTCTGTGGTGACATCCCCAATATTACACTCAAAAGTCCTGATGGAATTGAGTGGATTGGTGACAATGGTCACCCCTAATTCAGCATCTCAGTCTGAAATGTCCCTATTGGTAATGATGTTTCTGCCTGTGGGTATATATGACAGAAAATTTAGTAAATTGATGTTAGTTTCGCTAAGGTCCAAATAATTTTGAATCTGGATGAGTTACCCCATCCCAAGATTCTGATGTGCCAAATTATGTGGATTCTCCTGGTCACATGCATGAAATTTCTTGGAAACTACTTGCTTTGACACATCCTACTGGTGTTGAAAAATCATTTTGTGCACCTCATATATGTGGAGGAGCAGAATATGCTCCTTGACATCCTTGGCATGTGCATCAATAAATTGTTAGACTTTGACAAGGAACAGCTTTGGATCCCCATTGGCAACATGGGATGTAGACTGCACCAGGCTGAAGACTGGTGCTTTGCGCAGTTTCTTAGTGAAGCATGCAGAGTATTTTGGCTCTACTCCCATGTGAGGATGAAGAGTCTACTACTACTATCATTTATGGATGATTTGAGATTCAATATGTGATTGACCTATTTGGAGAAGATTCTTTTGACCACAAAGCAAGTGCCACTTGGAAGCATCTTTTCAAGCATCACAACAATGGCTAAGTGGCAGTGGATATCAGTGAAGCTTGTACCCATTTATATTCCAAGTACCAAGCCACCACAGATCCATTATGGGGATTGAGGGCAACCATTGTGCTCACCTTGGACAGGGACTTGGGAAGGCAGGAGAGATGAAGTTCTATCTTCCTTCATTCACCACCTGATCACTTTGGCTACATGGAGGACTAGGTCATGAGAATGGCTATCCCAGAATTTCTTGGGCAACTGTGCCATGTCATTGTACTAGTTGTTGGACATTTCTTTTGATGGGATGGTAAAAAACTCAACAACTGAGGTGGCAACCTCACATTGGCTTTGCTCCTTGGTTAGAGCTTCAGTTCATTTCACGGCTCTATCCAATGTATTGTCATGGACATGATAAAACTTGGTGGCATGCATACACAAAGAGAGGTGGAAATTTTTTTATTCAACAAAGTTGGGGATCCATACATCACACCATATATGAGTAATGTGGCCCAACCCCCCAGGCTGTGGAATGTCCTCTCATTATTTGATTACACAAGATGTCCATACTTGTAACTTCCCCACTGACAAACATTGTGTGGTTTACAATGATAGTAGTGCTCCACAATGGCTGAGGCAATTCTTGAGATAATAAAGTATGGCCTGCAAATCTCAATATGTGGGTGATGAAACCAAACCAGTGGAGAAGAGGGTGAAAGAGGTGATCAAGGAATATGCAGTGAAGTTAAAAAGGCTGGACCTGACCTGTTCTAATGACATCCCTACTGAGGGTGACACTGGGCCTTTTCAGCAGGCCCAGAAAAGATTTTTCATGGTCATGTTATCCCACTCTGTGTTGGTAGGTTTTACAAGATCAACAAGCACTTTGATAAAGTCATTCTGGTACTAGCTTGGAAGGCAGCAACTACAGATGATGGATCAGCAGTCTCACCACTTCTCATTACAGACCAGAAGGGTGGTGCAGGTGTCATCATTCTACAGTCATGCACTCCTCTGGCTCAGCCACTTGCATTATGTTCAACCAAAAGCGGGAGCAGCAGCTGATGTAGTTAACCAATGCACTCAGATACTTGAAGTAAGTTTGTGAAGTCTCAACCTGAAGGACTGTTTGTAACACCCCCCCCATCATGATATCAATCCTTTTCCATGTTGAACACATTGCAACTTAGTTTTGGGATAAATTTAATGTTTGGAACATTTCATCCTCTCCTCTTGCATTATCTTTTTCTTGCCCAGGCCCCATGGACTTCTCAGTTTCTTTGAAATGTATACATGTTTCCAATCATTTGACACCAATTACTGGATACCATATTTTCTATGTTTGATACTAATTCACTTCCTAACCATATCAACAGTAACCACAATTCAATTAACCTAGATTCCTTAATATTTACAATCTTAATAATATCATGCCTTATGAATCAACTCCAATTTTGGTACATACAATGTGCAAGCCCTTCCTGGAATCATCGTAATGAGTACCAAAGAAACTTCTGCAAACCCATATGTTCAAATAGTTTTTAAAAAATAGTATGAGACAAACATTGTACACATGTGAATCAATACTTTGAAAAAAGTCTGAGTTGATTGAATTTGACAAATATTCCTTTTTCCTTTGCTCATTTTTCTTAGAGGAACCAAACAGTAAAGTAACTATGAGCCTTAGGGGCTGTCCGAGTTACTTTAAAAATCAAAAACCAAAAATTGAAATAAGAAATTGAAAGAAATTGAATATTCTGTGAATTCTAATGAACTGTTATCAACCTGCATTAAGCCTACAAACTGACATGACAGCTTTTAGCTCCAAATTAGCTGGGAAATTTTGAGTTTCATTTTCCCACTAAATTTGAATGTTCAAAATTGGTACAGATTCACATAATAATAATATGTAAGTCTAATACCAAATAATTAGTAAGATTTTCGCTGATGCATACAAAAATTTATTACTATGAGGCATATAAAAATTGGCCGACATTTCGAATTTCAAACTTAGATGATTAAAAACATCTTAGAACCAATTCAAAAAATAGTTCAAAATTTGAAATTGAAAGAATAAAGTAGAAGGAGTAATCACTTACTGTTTTTAATTTTGATTTTTGATTTTTGATCCTTGAAAACAACTTATACGGCCCCTAAGTACTTAACGATACTCCTACTACTTTTTCATAGAACTCATTTTACTCCCTCGTGGCTTAAACCTTTGATTCTGGAATGGAATTAGTATAGTCAACAACAAAAATACGAAGAATTGCCCAACATTTTGGTCCCAAAATGTGATCCCAAAAATTCAAATAGAATTTATACAATTAGGGACTAATTATGTTATACGTTTAAACTTAGTCGTGAATGTTGTGCAAATCATTGTACAATTCCTAATTAGATCGGTTGAGTCGTAGAATCAAAAGTTTAGGCCACAAGGGAGTACATACTTAAGATTTTTGACAAGAAATATCTTGAGAGGCTATGTTCTTTGTCAGGTCACAGGTTTGATCCCAGTTTGTGATCACCTGCCTCATATGGTATCATAGGTACCTCTCATGTGATGCCATAGAATAATACATTTCTTGATCAAGGTGTGAGTTTGAATCCCAGCCAAGAAATAACGTTTTTTTTTCATATTTATCAATGTGCTCACTAAATAATGTACTAGGTTGTTGTCTCGGTATTTTTTTTACTTATCTTGACTTTGGGTCATGTACATGGTGTTTTGAGTAGGGCGGAGCAGGCAGAGCTCCCATTGGGCTCTAAATGGAGCCTTTTTTCTTACAAAACATTTTTGTTACGCAGGGCTCCCCATACAAAACACACATGTTTTTCAGATGCAGCATGAGTAAAAGTTTTTTTAAGAGTTTGGGATCTTTTCTTGGCCATGTAGGCCAAATTTTGCCTTTCTGTATGAGTTATGCATAAATCAACTATTTTACAGGCTAAACTATGGACTACATAATATTATCATCATATATATACAGGCCGGAGACGGAAATGGACTAGGTACTAAAAAGCAGGTACTTTAGCAGGCAATTTGAGCTTTGAGAAATTTCCAATTGACATTTTGAGATTCGTTTTTAAAAACAATTGGTATTCATTTTTGCCTTTTGGTAAGCACAGCTGCTCACTTTATGATTAATCATATTTTATTGTTCCTTGAAATAGATATCATGTTTTAAGTGAGTATTGTCTATTTAATACATTGATTTTTATATTTTTGTATAGTTTAAAATGTCAAAAAATCACAATATTGTCAAGAAAAACAATTTATGATGCCTTTTTAATTGGGATGTCATAACCATGAGATAAAATCATCGCATCTGTTAAAAGTTTTTGAAGTTCCTCATATTTCAATGATCTTGACAACAATTGATTAGTATGTGTAAGTAAGTTAGAAACTTTTAGGAGAGTCAAATTTTAGTTTTGATTGAAAAATCACTAATATTTACTCTTATTTTTGAGCATAATCATAATATAACAAAAAAATACACATTAAGTCCAAAAATCAAATATCTACTAAATAATCCAAATCCCATTCACTCAAATTTCATCCTTAAAATTAAGAAAAAAGGATTTTTTATTATTTTCCAAGTATACAGAAAGGGTTATATTGAAATTGTATTTTACTCTGAAACACTTTTCTTCTGAGAGTTATGATATGATCTATTGATGAACATCGTACAATTCTGTAATCACATAAGACATCTTTAATTGATATCAGTTACAAAAAAACACTTGTAATGAAATTTACACACAAAAAACACATAATTGATTAAAAATTAAGTAATATATATGACACAAAGACATGATGCAATCAATTCCAAATTTGAGCGCTCTTTGATTCCTCACAGCTTTACTCTTCAAAAATCATTATACTGTCTTGGAAAAACTTACTTTGAGGTGCCAACTCTTGAAATATTAAATTTGAGAGTTTCTCTACTATTTCAAGGAAGTATTATACTGATACAGCTAATATTGATACATTACTCACAGTCATTAATATTTTACAAGTATGACACATTTCAATATTTTTTAATGAGTTAACCTTTTAGAGCTTGTATTTACAATCAATTATTGAGTAGAGTACTTACCAAAGGTTACACTTGAAAATATTCTTTCTACTGAACAAAATTGTGTTTTTCTTCAAATATTAATATTTGACATTGGTTTACTTTTGGTTTTCATGTAGCAGTTTCTTCAACAATACATTAATTTTTGAGAGGTTATTTGTCATACAAAGGCATTATATTGCAGAAAATGCATCAGTATTTATATTATGTAGATTCAAGCTATCAGATGTGTATCAAACAACGGGATGTCGTATTTTCATATTTTATGACCTATATGTGATTAATATTTTTTGTTAATCACCAATTTAAAAGTAAAAGTTATCATAAGACTAAGTTACTTCTAATAGAATGATTGAGTTCCAATCTAAAAATGCAGATAATGTGAATGTTGCTTATGTAGTCTGGTTGGAATATATTCAAAAAAATTATTAGTGTTGATCTGTAATTCACAAAAACTCATAGAATCAATTATCAAAGTTGTTTTATTTCTATTGGTATGCTAGTCAAGGTATTGAGGTATGATGGTGCTTTCTGTATTACAATCAACATTTTTCATTTTTATCATATTTATTTTAATCATTTTTAAAAATAAAATTTAGCGGTTTTGGTTGAAATTGTGATTGCATCAAGGAAGTATTCTTGCGGTCTTGTTTTTGAGCCCAGATTACAAAGATATGTACATACTAAAGTGATACCATTGAAAAAATATTGGTCACTTAAAATTACATTTTGGAAAAATTAATGCATGACCTACTTCTTTAATGAAGGTCCAGAACAGCTATAGGGCTTGCACCTAAAATACCAATTCCTCCTCCTAGCTAGAACTGGAATTTGGAAGTAAATAAATTATGATCTGAGAAGAACTTTTTCCAAACAAGGTCTACAAAGATGCTAAATATGATAGTTTCTGCTGTAATGTGAGTGTGCTCTGTTGGAATTAAATTAGGGGGGATCTGGCAAAAAATCCAAAATTTTCAAACTCAAAATTATTGACTGAAAATTTGCACACATGTTCCAATGGGTAAGAATAAAAGATCCTGAAATTTTCATGAAAAAAAATTGATCTGTTGCTGAGATATAAGCCATCAAAAATTTGCTAGCAAACGGCCCTAGGTAATTTTTTTGCTAGTAGTTTTTACTAGATAAATTGCATAGTTTTGTCTATGTTTGGCCATGCAAGGCCTTTGATAAAATGCTTCATTATTGACTGAAAGTTTGCACACATGTTCCAATGAGTGAGAATGAAAGATCCTGAAATGTTCATGAAAAAAATTTAAATTGTTGCTGAGATATAAGTCATCAAAGTTTTGCTAGCAAACGGCCCTAGATAAAAATATGCTAGTAGTATTTACTAGATAAATTGCCTAGTTTTGTCTATACTGAACATGCAAGGCCTTTGATAAAATGCCTTAAACCTGCAATGACAAAATACAATGCCTCTACTACATCAGATTATTTTTGTGGCCTGTTTTGTTTAAAAATCATTAATTCTACAATACTTGCAGCTGCTATTTTGATGGTGTTGATTTAGGGAAAGAACAAAGGAAATAGCTAGGGTGGGATGCAACAAATTGAAGTTGAAGTAAAGCTGAGCATAGTCACCAAATCAAAAGTTTTATCAAACACAGATGCCAACAAATTCCAAAATGATAGAAAAAGATTATTTTGTAACAAAAAGTATGCAAATGCCACAAAATGGAAAAGTGACAGGGGTGGTTTTGATGTTGGGTAAGTACTTAGATACTTCAATAACTAAAAAATACAGCTACTACTTCCAAATATTTAAATCAACATTATGGTATTGTAATAAAATTCAACTCATTGTTTACTACATGATGGACCACAATCAATAATCAATATTTTCTACTATTAATTCTTAATTTAATTCTGATTCAACTCTAGTTGATTGTTGCTTTTAGCATCTGATTCTCTCCCCACCACATTGGTTGCTGTTGATAGAATTTTATAAATCATTGCTGTTCAAGTCACTTCACACTTCTCCCAAGACCTGGAAACATTACACCCCCAAATTTTAGTTTATTGTGTTGTGGCATTTGTGCTTTTCATTTAATTGAAGCACTGAATGAAGAGTGAGGATGAAACTCATGGTGGAGCTTAAATTATGTGGCCTTCACTGGGGTTGACAACAAATGTCACTTTGTTGTCTTGCCGTCTTGCCCCCAGTTTAAAAACAATGATGCCCTTCTCCCCACTTACTTGATTCAAGTGGGCAATCCTAAATGAATGGGAGTGAGTAGAATACCCCCCTGGAAAAACTCAATCAATAAAAGGAGACCCTGCCATTATGGTCAGCATTGGCGGACATTTTTTCCTTCAGCACGGACGAGAATACGTATAGTACATCGTCGGCTGGTGACATAAGCTGAAGGGAGACCAAGATGATAAATGGGTCCAGGAGAAGGACTCAATTGCTGCTAATGGAGGTGAAGAAAGGGCTGTGATAGATGCCAATGCAGCAGTGTTGTTGCCCTGCCAAGAAGCAATGACAATGGGGTGGATTGACAGCAACGTCAACAATGACAAAGATAGAGAACACTTGGTTTAAAGAAGGGAGAAGTGACAATCAGCTGATCAACACAACTGAATCCCCCTTTTACTGTCCCTTGGTACACTATCCAGTATGGCATACTGGATAAATTTTTTTTTGT
>JALLOT010003124.1:0-11691 GCA_036939595.1 Thalassiosira livingstoniorum | reverse complement strand
GAGCACCAAATAGCTTCTCTGTCATTTTCAGTTAAATGTACAGTAGAAGGAAATTATCTCTTTGTTTTTTTGCCTTGGAAAGCTGGATCAATGCATCAAGAACAAGAGTCAAGCTTTCACTTCAATATTGGCATGGAAATGAATTAAAAACTGAGACTTTGAAAATATATTATTAATGTCCAAGACAATATTTACCAAATTCTTTTCCTGGTGCAGTAGAGATATTTAGCTTAATGATGATCTGGATCTAATATTATTGGTATTTTTGAACTTGATAAAAAGAGCAATGCTTGGTTTCTTCTGAGTAATGTTTATCAACACACAATTGACCATACTCTTTACTGAATAATAATTTTTAAGATTTGTGTACTTTGACAAGGTCATATATTCTTTTGAATTTTTTTTGTTTTCGGTGTACTAGTAGTAAGTCATCAGGAGATATTGATACTGTCAATTTTATCAGAGTTGAAATGCTTGAGGTAATTTGGATTTACAAAAAAATGTGTGAACATTAAAACTGGGCTATTTGGTATGAGTACTCATCAATTTTTACTTTGTGTTACTATTCTTAAATTTAAATCATGGATAATACTGTATATAATGAGGCTGTTAGTTTGAGACAGTTTTCTGATAGCAGCAAGAAAGGTTTACCTGAAAATCCAGTTACTCTCACGTATGGATATGATAATATTGTCTTTTGTCTTGGTTTGGTCATTCCCTGTCAGAATTTTCCTTTGGAATTGAATCAAGGACAATAAAATTTGAAGTAATGAAATATTTACACCCCCAACATATTCAGGAACAGGACAAAGAAACTCCATTTCTTACTTTGAGACCTTTTAGTAGTGCCAATGACATGTCCATGGGACATGTTGCTGATGATGGGTCAACATGTTAATGTGTGACAGAAAAGTTGTGTTCTGTTAACAAAAATCACACCATATAAGTTCTATTAAGAGCATTTGACATGTATTGCTTAATTTTGGTTTAACTGTTTCTTAAATATACTGTAGCATTTTGCAATGTTCTTACACTTAACTGGTAGAGGGATAGATGTGTTAACACAAAGCAAGGACACAGTGAAACAGGAGGAAATGAAACAATATAAATTTGACTATTGTTGTTCCAGTATCTAAAAATATTAGCTGTCATCTTGTCAATTCAAACTAGGGTGTCTCTATTGAGTGAAAAATGACTACCAAAGACTTTTGGTGTGTGGAGATATATAAACAAGATTCATTCAGTTTATCATGTGAGACAAGGGTGTCTCTTCTACCACTAATGGAAGCCAATTCATCATTTATTTTGTTTTACTTTGTTTTAGTTTGGTTTTAGCTTGGTTTTAGCTTGGTTTTAGTTTGGTTTTAGTTTTGTTTTAGTTTATTGATGATCAAAAATATATACAAAATTCTGTATCTTAGCTATTTGTCTAGCTTCAGCAGATTGCATTCACATGATATTAAGTGAAATTGACTCTGAAATTACTGAAGATAATCATTTAAGCCCACAACAGAATAATAAATAATATGTGCCCACATTGATTATGAGTAAAAATATTTGATTTGTAAACAAGGTATCAATTTAATCTGCTGTGAAAAAGGAATTGGATGTATTATTTGTTCAAACTCAAATATTATTGACCTGTTTCAATGCTAATATCCATGGATTGTGCAAAGCTATTTTCAGGATTAGGTTCTCTCTTAAACCTAAGATGCTCCAAGCAAAAATAAGAAGGCAGAAACAAAATTGTAAGATTAATGGGAAAGATACATATTGAAATATTCTAATTATTTTTGGATGTATATTAGGTTTGATTTTTTCAAAATTAGAACTGAAGAATCATTTTGATAGAAGTTTTTGGAAAATGATAAATTTTCTGAAACTGGAGTGAGCAAATATTGCAATGAATAAGTGATTTTTTTGGAGGTGAGACGTGACCAACCAATTGGATTTTTTGGTAGATTGTTGGACAGTAATAAAACTTTTGCATGATTTATTACATACCTAAAATATCACATCCATTAATCATGTAATTGTAACACTGTTGTGTTTATGAAATTTTTCATGTATAGAATTTTTACATCAATTTATTTTGATCATTGTCATGATTCTATCATGAAGACAAAAGGAGCAAATATCAAATCATTGTTATTAGTATCAGAAATTTGGCTTCCTTATTTTCATTTCATCTGAATTTGAGTAGTTACACAATGTTTACCCAAGCAGCTGTTCACCTTTCAACAACCAACAATTGAAACGACTTCTGTGGAAAACAATATGCATGCAGCCGTTTTCATGTTCAGATTTTCAAACCTGTTTTTCTTGACTTTATTGAGATATGATGAAACTCTATTGTAGTTGTAAGTCTCACATTAAGATCCAAAACAAGTCACCAAATTGGGATTTTGTATATCATGGTGTCATATTATTTTGAGAGAAAGGTAAAAATGAATTGTTGGTGCCAATGATGTGGTACAACAAGCTGGCACTGGCTGTTTCTCTTTTCAGTTCAAGTGCATTGATATTCTTAATAATGCCGATCATGTTACAGTAATATGGAAATAAAATAGCTACAATATATTGTAGTCCTTGCACAATGGTGAATAAATGGCACGGAATTCATTTTTCAACTAATAATGCAAATATTTTCATCTTATGTTAAACCCTTTTTGATCAATTAGTTCGCATATCTAAGTTATGCTCTATCATTGTTCTTAGAGTTTCTGGAGGTCAAAAATAGGACATTTTATTTTATCAAACAACATTTACGCTCATACAATTGCTTCTAGGTAAGTCACCTTCATACGACGCTATTTTTAGGCATCACAGAAGAAATAAAAGATTATTGAAAAGATCTGAAAAAAGCTGCGATGTAAATGGAACAAACTGAAGTCAGGGTCCATTGGCATCCTTCTCTACCATCTGAAGATTTTTCATTGCTCCCGCAAAGGCCACTGTAAGTTCTTGGTTTGTCGCATGACTTTGATCCAACTTTTGTTTGAGTTGATTGATGGAAGCAAGGAGTTTCCCACAGGAAGAGAGATTGAACATAGCATTGACCATTTGTAAACCCACTTTACGATTGAAATAAGCGTAATAAAACGCGTCATGGCCTTCATTGTCTATGGCACGAACAGCGTTAGGGTTTGCATTTAGTAGTACTTGAAACATTTCCATGCATCCTTCTCCCCACCATAGGCACGCTATATGAAGTGGCATTCGTCCCAAATTGTCTGCAACAAAGACTGCATTTGGATTTGCATTTAGAAGCATGCCAAATGAATCCCTTTTGTTTTGGTCAAAGGCGTCGTTATTGTATTCGCATAGCCGATGAATTGGGAGGTAACCACGGTTGTCTGCAATGTGGGCTGCATCAGAGTAGGAAGCAATGAGCAGCCCGAGAGCATCGGCACGAGTCGAGGTGCTCCTAGCAGCTCGGTGAAGAGGCAGCTCTCCGTGACTGTTGGCAGTACTTGTAGCGGCAGGGTTGGCATTAAGAAGAAGTTGAAATGTTTGAAGACGAGTCGATTCCCGGGACATATCACAAATAAAATGAAGAGGGAAATCCCCAATGTCGTTTTGGACATGCGCAGCTTCGGGATGGACTCCTAGAAGCTCTTCGATGACTTCGTGAGGAGCGTTGTAGAGGCATGCATTGTGCAGCGGGAGATTACCCCATGTATGCCAGTGGAGAGGGAGATTTTCCCTTGTACACTTGACTTTTGCTTCCTCGGGGTTGGTTCGAATGCGTTGAACAACATTCTGCCAATCGCCGCGAAAAATAAGATGGATCATCGTTGGTGAATGTTGCGACTCAGTGAAGGTGGCACGTTTGGCAAAGGTTATGACATTCCGTGTTCGTGCCCTTGAATTTAAGAAAATATGGTCAATCGATACTCGATCCAATTCAGTTGCAGGGCTTGTCTAGTCGTTTCTCGCTGTTCGTAACAGCCGTGAAAGCGGTCCATCCACGCTGCTCCACGATCCACACTCCACGCTGCGATGTGACTGGATGCGACTGCCATGCTCCACGCTCCACACCTTCACTCTCCTTCACTCATTGGAGAAATTCAACGCCAGGAACAAGGGTTTTGCATGTGCAAAGCTCCATGGTCAATGGTCGATGGCGAACTGTGAAGAAGCACATGTTCAATTTAGTCATGACGGGCTCCGGAAGCCGAACAAGAGACGGGAAGATAGGGGAAGATCCACAAGATGTCGCAGTTGGTAGGTCGCAGTCGCAATCAAGTCGCAGGTCGCAGGCGAACTCAGCCAGGCGATCGACGATGGATGCATTCGGAGGAAGCAGGAACATCCCAGAGTCATGCGTTTTCCATGTTATTTTCATAGAAGGACGTGAATTTCAAGAAGAACCGTGACGAAATACTAAACGTGACGTAAATAAAAATGGCGATAAAACTGGATAAAATTGTTTTTAAAACTTTAAATAAATGTGAATATTATTTTTGCAATTATTTACAAAAAAATGATCTCAGATTTTTTCCTGGGTTTTCATGTATTTTTGCGTTTTCCTCTGTTTTCATGTATGTTTCTGCATTTTTCTGCATTTTTATGTATTTTCATATATTTTTGTGTATTTTTGTATGTTTTTGTGCACAAAAACACACAAAAATACACAAAAACACAAGAATGATACAAGGTGAAAAAAGTTAATACAGCAATGAAAAATATTTAGAATTGTGTGATGAGTGATGACTGATTATCAGCTCTGACCTAACGACAAACCTTGTACATACCATGGAATAGTCATCAACACCACAGCAGAAATTCCAATCAAGACACAGTATACAAGGCACCTCCAACGATTCTTTCATCAAATTTAAGGCATTCAAAATGAATGCCTTTAATCTGATGATCAAGGCATGGGAAAAATGCCACTACAACTTTGTGTGAACTTGACATTGGCATTATTTTTGCTGCCATTACCAGTTTTCTCTTGTAGAAAAACAGACAATGACAGCAAAACTTACCAACCCTTTTGGCTATGAATATTTTTTTGATTATCAACATCGAAAGCGGTAAGCGTGATTTTGGTGGCAGTGGCGCATACTCTAATTTCTCCAATGGTTTTCACCATGGCGGGCAAATGTTGTGGTAATTGTGGTTGCAGGTAAGTTCCAGGGGCAAGGTAGACAACAGGAACAAATATTTTTTTGGCAAGATTTCATACAATTTTGACCTTGTTATTTGGCAAAATTTTAGTTTTTTTTGTTTCTTGTGTTTTTGGGAATTTTTGTATGGTTTTTGGAATTTTAGTTTGTTTTTGTGTGTTTTTGGGCACAAAAATACATGAGAACACACAAAAACACACAAAATTGCCATAAATGTGACAAATTTTAGTAAAAAAATCATTGAGGTTATATATTATTATAATTGTAAGCTTTATCTTTCCCAAATATTGTTGTTTAATTTAATGCTATTTTTCCTCAGGTCTTGTCATTAATCACGTTATTCTGGGATGTTCCAGCTTGAAGCTTGGGGCTTGGAGGGGTCTACAATTTTGAGACATTAGATAATAGCATGATGTACAATATGGTATTCTACTTCTTACTTGTGTAGATAGTATCTGGTACTATGCACTTACTACTATTTTCTCCAGTCAGCCGGCCAGGGCCTGCTGCCAGCTTACAGCACAACCTGTAGATGAATAAGCAATCTTGGTGCTACTCTGACTGCAGAAAATGGTGTTTTGGCAATTTTTGTGAGAGGAGGCTGGCATCTAATGGCTGCCCCAACATCACTAAGAAACAACATGCAAAACAGCCCTCAAAATTGCTCAAAACAATGGACAAAAGCCAACAACACTGCCAACCTCCCCACCTCCCCCTTGACTACCAGCACATAGCCAACCACTAATTTCTACCATACATAGTTTGACAATGTCACTGTGCATGCTTCAATATCATTGCCATCATTCATGACATCATTGGGATCATTTGAATGAGTGTTGTTTCTATATAATTAAAATGTCATTGCTATGGGTGCTTTGGTCCCTGTAACCACTGGTATCAACACCTAGTTCCCCAAAGCCAAACCATCTGTATCTGTCTCCTAAGCCACTGACATTGAGGACACGTTTGCTGTTGGATATTGGTGAAGTGGAAGGCCTCTGCTGCAACAACAATGGCTATGGGCAGTAAAACATGGGTATTGGCAACATTCTGCTTCCGTTGTCATCTTCATCCATTTTTGGGAAGATGGAGCTGAAAGGAAATGTCTGTGGCCCCTCCACCCCTGTCTCATTGCCAATGCCAATGCCATGGAACTGGTAATTGTTGCCGGCAATACTTTTTGGTTCTGTTGATCATCCAATTGAGCTGCTCTTGCTGTTAATGGTGCTTTAGGTTGCTGGTCACTATTGTGTTTTTGCTTCAAAGCTGACTTTTGCCACAATCCATTATTTCAGAAAACAATAGCAACAATGAGAAATAACAATAATTTTTATTTATCAAATCTAAATTAATTACTAATAAAGCTGAATGATCTCCCAATTATTCATGAGTGATAGATATTGATTATTATTTGTCTTGATTGGAAGTGCTTTATTGGGAAGTACAACTTGTGTGATTTTGCCCCATCTATTGGTTGATTTCATTGTATTACTTTATTTTCTAGCTCAAATAATTTTATGAAGCAACATCAAAAAACAATGGTTCCAATGGCACCCTACTTTGAGTATTTGTAAATCCTGAAATATTCAGAACTAGCCTGAACTTATCATGGATTTTGCATTCCATCAACTGATGTCCAATCAATAAAATTTGTCTCTCTTAGCTGCCTTTAGTAAACCAATTGTCTTCTGTTTGATTTGGTAGTGCTCCTTGGCTTGGACTCTGTGTAAGCTCAGTGTGACTCTTGTCTTGATCACATTCAATCATTAGGCACATCAACATGCATAGTGCCAAAGAATTGTCACTGTTGCTGCACGATGTATGTTTTTATCAAACTTCACTTTTTGACTTCTTCATCATGTAACAGTGATATGTGCCACTTCTATTATATTCTGGATTGAATAGGTTGCTGGTGATAGTGGAGTGAGTGAGACAATCCAGTACGCATCCATCAAAAAGACGTATAAATTGATTGTGGTGTGTTGACATGACATGAGGCTCATGGCAAAAATATGAATTTTCACTCTTTCACAATGCTTCTGAAAAAGAACAACATTGATTGCAGGATGCTCCTTTAAATGAAAAGTTAAAATGTTAAAAAATAACACCATATGAAATTTTCTAGAGCAACAAATTTATAGTATCATTATTTTCTGTTAACTGTATCAAGATTCATGTTGGTCAGTTTTGTTTGTCATGGTAAAAATTTGATGTTTTGTTATTGACAATTGCAATGGTCATATTTCAATGTAATAGAAGAAAATTTAAAAAACTTGACCTTTACATTGTTGACAAAGTTTGACATGCAACAATGGATCAGTGGACACTGATAATAGTGGCTACCAATGATGGTGATAGTTGGAGGGCATGGGTTTGATAGTGTATCTTGGTATGTTTCTTCTTGTCTGTTTAAAAGCAATTTTAATTACAACATCAACAATCGGTTAACCAGATCCTCCATGGTTTGACACAAGTTGCAAAAAATAATGATATTGACGGTGTTAGGTTGTGAGTTTGATTTTTTTGTTTTGTCATGTTGTGCTTTTCTGGGCTATGGTGCTTGGATTATCTAACCTTTTTATGTACATCATTACCTATTTTATGTATGTATATAGAAATACTTGAAAGATCCACACACGTAGTCAATAATCTATGAAAGGAGCCAACAGGGCCCTTCAAAAGTCTTGCTAAGTACAAGAAATGTCCCAGAGTCATGTATGACATGGATCAAAAAAAAATCATGTGAAAAGAACTGTTATTTTCCATCACAAAAACAGGAGACAAAACTTTCACAATAATTGAAAGAATTCCAAAAAAAAATTATAACAAAATTATTTATTGTGAAAACAATATCAAATATAATAAACATTACAAACATTACAAAACATTACAAAAAGTAACAAAAAGTAACAAATTCAAAATTTGTAAAAAAAAAATTCTTATTTTTCACAACAAAAATATCCAAATACCAAAAATAATGAATAGCTACAAAAAGCTACATAAATAACTCAAAATCTGTTTTATATAGTTCTAACTATGATATGCTATTCAAAAATCAATATTACTGAAAAAATCTTTTTTTCCTTTTTAGTCAATTTTACAAAGAAAAATGATAAAAATATCAAAAAAAATAAAAATAACAAAACAACAAAAATACAAATTTGTATTTTTATTTTTTTTAATTTTTTGTTATTCTTCTCACAAAAAGTAACAGGAAACAACAAAAATCAACAAAAAACGACATCAAACAACAACAGAAATAAAAAACATCAAAAAACAACAAAAAACATCAAATTCAAGGAAACATATTTCTGAAATTTGAGTCAGAATTTTTGTGAAATATATCCATCATGTTTTTTGCATTTCAGATCACACTTTACTTGCTCATATTTCTATTTTGATGTTTTCTGCTGTGCCAAAATGTGACTCATTTGCAATCTTGTGTTCAATATTATCCATTATGCATGACTTTGAGATGCCCTAGTTTTTAAATCAAAATCTGCTCAAGCTACCAAAATCCATTCAACTTTGTCATATATTTAGCTTCAGGGTTGTTTGTAATAAAAATATGTAATAATCAACCCAATTACATAAGTTTTACAAATGACTCATTACCTTTATTTCCCTGTGTAAGATGACTTGACCATAGTCTAATGAAGTACTGCTACTTACCTCAAAAAGATGGTGCAAAGTATTTTGTAAAAGTACAGGTGTATTAAATTGACTAAAGTGACAGCAAGAAAATTCCAAAAATACAACACACATTGCAACATGAAAACAGTCACACAACAAAAGGCACAGTAGGAAATATGACGAGGTGTGTAGAATTGGTACAAGAGGTATGCATAATAAATTCCACCAACACTTTAGTATTAATTTTTACAACTGTAATATTCTTTTGGGTATCTAACACAGCAAAGCTAGTAGCTTTGCTTTACCCCCTGCCAAATCATTCAACAATAATTTTGGATTGCTATAAACTTAGCAAAATTTTCTTAGCCACAGTTAGAACAATAAAACAACTGAAAAGAACAAAAGCTAGCAATTTTTGAAGCATAAACAGCTTAAGTTCAAAATGTGTAGCATTTATTCTCTAGTGATACAATTGGTTTTGACATGTCTCATCTGATGCCTGATTGTTTCTTGTGGTATTCTTGAAGTATGAAGCAGCTACAATCTTTGTCATTATTTTATATCTGTACATATTATTCAAATGAAATCATTTCAAAAAGACATCCATCCTGCATCACATCTGAATCATGATTACACTAAGTTTGCATCATTCACACTCATCACTAACTGCTACCTGTCAGTATTCCTTGTTCCCCTTTCCCTAGGTACTATCTTCTTAAGTTTTTGGACAATAATACAAAATGCCACTCTCTTCCCTTCAAGAGGTTGATTTGGCCTTTGAGAGATTCCATGGCAGAAAACATCATGATCGCACGTGGGATAACTTAATTAGAAATTTATAATTTGAAAAATGAATTGACACAGGTGAAATTGAGGTCAAAATGCAAGGGGTTTGAGTGGGTAGATATATCTAGAGTAATACATACCATACAAGCTGGTACAATGCCTCCTTCAAGAAGTTGGGATTGTCCTTCTAGAGGTCATACATATGTAGACTACTGATATTACCTCTCGAAGGACAATCAGCCTGACCAAATGAGTGACATTTTGTATTATGTACATGCTGTATGTCTCTTTTGTAAGTTTTCATTTTTTGTGTGTTGAATTGAAAAAAATCAAATCTATTTTTGTCATTTACTTTGAAATAGGGAGTTGTCAGTAGGAATTCACTTGCTTGGGATTGGGTTTGGGTGGGCGGTTGCCCCCCCCCCACTTATCTCCCAGATGAGAAGTATCAAATATTATTTTGGATTCAACAAAGATAGAGTCAAACCACCAATTCACCCCTACTTCAGTACAGATGGGATTGATCTTTTCCTGTTCCTGTGTAGGGTACCAGAACATTATCCTGCTTCTTTTTCACAGCAAACTATGGTGGACTTCCAGCTGCTGTGCAATGTGTTAGTATGGTACAAAAATAACCATATTACAATGCCTAAAAATCATTGGGAATCAAAAATACCTTGTAAAAAAAGTTTAATCGAAAATAATCGCCAAAAATGAATAAAGATATCAAGTTTGCTCGACACCGATGACCGACGCCATGCTATCTCCTATCTCATGCTATGCCATGGCCTGCCATGGCGATTGTTGCTGCTGCCAAACTAGATATTCCTCCGACGCTGGCGGCTGACGCCCCTACCGCAAACGCTCTCTCTAGAACACTCTTCCTCTAATGACATTGACACGTAATTGAAGATCAGGAGTTGAGCAGTATTTTTCCTCCGCCGTAAACACGAATCATTGAGGGGATCTTCGACAGGAAACGCAGGTTGTAAGTACTTAGACCTCAACCTCAGACAATTTGCTCTAGCAAGGCTTGAGCCTACTATGCTAACCCGAGTCCAAATTTAGATTCACTGAAGCAATAGACCCAGGATCCATTAATATCGATATATTTTCCATTGGTAGTTGAAAATGGCGCAATCACCTTTCCCTTCGTTGGCGTCGGCGGCGACATCATCGGAAAATCAACCAACAAGAACGGCTCCAACTTCAAAACCAACTTCAACACCCACCCCGCGCCCACTAGCAACATCCTCAACCACCAATCCCACCATACCCACCAACCCCCAAGAAATGACACCCGAACAACGAAACGAAGCCCTAACCCAATGCATTCTCTCCCAATACAAACTCTGCGCTGGAGGCGTGGTCATGGGAGCCAGTTACAGTGTTCTCATGGCGAGCAAGAAGCGGGCGGGGCCGTGGCCTATGTTGGGGGGAGGGTTTGTGGGGACGTTGGGGGATTTTATTTATGGGTATTTTGTGGAGTGTGAGCATTTGAGGGATCCGGATTTGCCGATTATTGGGCGGAGCACAAGGAAATGACAACTGCGGAGATTGTTTTCGTGCATGCTTTATTTTTTGTTTGAGGGTCTGTGAATAAGTCGAAAAGAAAGGGTCCTACTCATACCTGTGTACTCCGGTTTGTTTTCACTAAATGGAGATTGGAATTCTGAATACCCGCAGTGTTCGAATCGATGGCTATAATTTGAGTAGAGGATGGTTGTGCTTGTAAAAGCACGGCTTCGGGCCATCAACTAATTTGCAATTACTTGAGTACCAGTGGGTGCAATGGCAGATTGGAGGGCTTCATTCGTAGTGGCTATATTTTTGCAAAATGACTATAGCATGGGACCCTATGAAATAAGCAGGCACAACTGCGATTGAATCAATGTTATAGGTACTCTAAGGTTCAAAAAAATTCCAAAAAAAAATCGGTGGCCAATAATTTGGCTTTATGGCCAGGGAGATTAGAGTGAAGTTGCAAGAGGCTGCAACCAGGGTTTGTTACCCGTGTTGATACCCACTAAAAATACCCGCGGGTAACGGGTATTTCTCGGGTATTTTTGATACTTGAACAGGAGCATGGCGAATTGTCGCTAAAACAATAGTTTTTGGCGTATTTGATCATTTTTGGCGA
>JALLOT010003122.1:0-11694 GCA_036939595.1 Thalassiosira livingstoniorum | reverse complement strand
TAGTAATTTTTACTGATGTAAAACATTTGTGGGCGTTCTGATGTCATGGGTCCTACGCCATGGTTGGCTTTTCTCCTTCCAGCATCTCTGATGTGTTCCTTACTTTGGCCATGGATCACTTTGTTGATGCATTCATTGTTGAAATCCCAGATGAAATCACAGTCTTTGTGAAATAATAATATGCAGTACCATACCAGCACGATTGCAAAAAGGTGAGACAACGACTCCAACTAAAGACTGACATATTTGTTTGAGTAACTGTCCTTCATTCTTCATTGTAGTTGTTGCTCCAACAATCTTCTGCCTGCCGTTTCCCCGCTTTTCTGTCATCTTTGAAATAGCCAGCATGGGCTCCTACAGCCGTAGCTTCCACAGAAATAGTTGAGAGAGTCAGCTTCATGCTGTAGACTTCTCTGTATGAAATAGGATTTAGGTGTAGGTCCATTGATTGAAATTACATATTTTATGAGCACAGAGTGAACATTTTCTACAAGCTCATTTCTCTTTGAAATAAGATGGGCCCTCACGTCACAAGCATGTGGTGCTGTTCATTGACTATCTTCCAATTCCAGCAAAGTGAATGACAAAGACTGCAGAAATATTGCACCTCCATGGACAAGATCAAAAGATGGAACTGCCATTGTTTGAGACCAATGTTTATACAAAATGCCTCAAGCATTTCATATGGTGAAACAACTGACATTTTTCGTTGTTATCTTGGGTTCCCATGTGATGAAAGGAACCCTGAAACCCAATAGTTTGAAAGAAATATACAAGGCCTTAAATTAACAAAGAAAACTATGTGTAACACACATGCACAGAGAGGAACACTAATTGACACCTCTATCAATTGAAACAATAATTACGCCCTTTCCTATCAAAACAGTATTATCAAAAAACAAAAAATACATTGATTATTGTGAGTTTATGCAGGTAATAATCAAAAAGAACACTGGCAGAAAATCATGGGAAATATTATTTTAGCAGAATATGGGACTGAATGGTTGGAGCAAAATATTACCTACTGGCTCCAGCAAAACCACCAAAGGTTCCCTGTTGCTTTTTCTGCAAACCATCAAACTTTGCTCATATAGGCAGAAATTTAGAGTTACGTGATACACTACTATGATGTCATTCCATGGCTGTTGATATTTTCTAAGCATTATGGGGGCAATATTTTTGGCAAATAGTTATTGTATGTGGCTATTTAAACCCTAGTTACTACAAATTAATAAATTTGGAAATTGGAGCAAGAAAAATACCACGGATAGCATGCCATAAGGCAATCGTGCCACTGCCTCCAACAGCACAAACATCAAAAGGAGCTGGTTACTAAGGATAAAAGATGACAATGGGGTAACAGATTTCGGACATCATATTCAAACCCGAGACATAGGTACTTTCGTTCGTGACATTGTCCATACCTTATTAACTTTTCCCAAACCCCAAAGGATCTTTTTGACCAGTTGCTTAATGGAGCCTCTACATACGCCACCAATTTTAAATAAAGTATGTGAAAACATTAACACAATGAACTTATTACTAGCTATAAAAGAAATGGCTCATGTATGGTGTGTATCCCGAGAAATATCGCTTTTGCAATAGACAGTTCTATCCGAACAGGATGCATTGTGTTTGCAGTGGTTTTGTACGCGAAAACGATAGATCGATGGGTAACAATTTTACAATGAATGTAAACAATTAATTTTTCAAACCAAACCATTGTAACAGACCCAATAGAACAATTAATCTGACAAAAGACATCTTACTTTCTCATATCAGATCAAAAGCAATCAGCGACACACAAGAAACATCAGCACTACTTTTAATATACAACAGCTCCACCATAATCACTTTGCCCATCACCCTCATCCAAACGTTCCGGATGTCGCTTCTTCGCCTGCAAAAACAACAACGCCTCAGGACAAAGAATAAACAACGCCCCCAAAACATACTCCTCCCTCGCCACATGCTTGGTAATAAAATAACAGCAAAATAACACCAGCAACGTGAACCCCCACCCCTCCAACGAAACCACGACTGCATTCCCCCACCTCATGCCAATTTCCATATGAATGATCGTCCATACTCCACTCAAAAGGAGACATATCCCCGCAGCGGTGGGATAGGTGAGCCACACCAACGAGCGGGAATCAAATTGCAACACTGCCAAAATGACTGCGAAACTGGTGGTGGCTTGGCTGAGGGCGACGATTCCACTTTTGCCCCAGGAGGATTTGGCGAAGGATATTCCAAATTCCAAAGAGACGAAGAGTGTGAGTGAGAGGAGAGCCATGTGGGCATAGGGATAGTTGGTACCTTTGGTCAGAGCGAGTGCGAGGGAGAATACAATTCCGACAATGGCAATGATTTCGAGTGTGGCGTGATGTGGTTCGATCATGGTTCGAAAACTTTCCACCAGTGCGAAAGGCGAAGAGAGGAAGAGAATCGATCCGTATTGAAGTAGGAGGAGGGCCCAGAGGCGTCGAAGGAAGACCATTCCTTCTTCATTGGATTTGGGGTCGTTGGAGGAGAGGAGAGAAATGACTGTGGATTGAGCGTGAGAACCACCGGTGGAGGTTGGGATTACGCTGTTGCGGGGGTTTGGGTTTTGGGGTTGGACTAGGGGTGCTGCTTCGGAGGTCATGGTTCTTGGATAGATTATTTGGTATTGATTTGTTGCATGATGATGCAATTTTTGTTGATAGGCAGAATATAATAATAATCCATTTGTACCATACCTTATTTAGTAAGTGTGTTTTAAGATGTCACAAGTTTTCAACCTCAACAAAGCAAGGCAAGGTCATAACTAATTCTTACTTCAACGGAAAAAAGATTTTAACCATAATAGGTATCTTCGTCGGTTGTACAAAGAATTTACTCAAAAAACATTGTACTTACCTATATGTGTGCAAATGTCTTACAGTTTCACCATAACATCAATGCAAGTAAAAAATGCAGGATGGAGAAACAATAATGCAAGTGACACAAGATGTGAGTAGTAGTAATAATATTTGAAGGACAACAAAAGGATTCTTATTATCAGAAAAGCCAAGAGAGATAAAAGCAATAAAAAATAGTACTACCTAGGGTGTCTATGGTACGCACCATACTGTTGAGATAATATTAATATCATTATTTTGACGAATCGAGAGTAAGATCTAGAGTAACCATTTTAGTTCCGTCAACAACTCTCTTGAATTCTGTGCATTGGAAGTTGGAAGGCTCTGCAATTTCTGTCGTCATTTGTCATCTGTTGCCTATCTTCATAATCTCCTCTCTCTAACATCGAGAAAGACTCCCGGCTACAAAGATAATTCCAAACACACAATCACGCTCACGATGAAGTGCAAGTGCACGAGACGAATGCCCAACTTGCCCAACTTGCTCCCTCCACTCGCCTTTTTCGCTGGAGTATCGGTGCATTTGTCTCTCCGTAGTCTCTATCGATTCCAATTTTGCAGTCAAGATGGGGATGGTCTGGATGGTCTAACGGCTCGAAAGACGCTGAAGACGCTCAAGACGCTTCAGACTGTTCAGGACCGTGATAGTCAGAATGGTCAATTGGATGGTGGACGTAGAATGCAAATGGACTCCAATAACACCAACAACACCAATTCGACATCCATGACGGCACCGAATGAACTCGACGAAATTGACAACGAAACTGACAACGAAATCCGAAAACGAATCGTATGGCTCCTGTCCTTCCCCAATTCCGGCACCAGCTACACTTCCAAACTCGTTCGATCGGCAGCTCATGTCGCAACGGCGACGAATTATGGGGAGGAGAGTACCTTTCGCGATTCGGAGACGGGGGAGAACATTCCGGTGGTTGACATGATTGATATGATNCATGATTGATATGATGGACACGATGGACACGATGGATACGATGGACACGATGACGGGAATATCGGGCGACAACTCTAGTATCATTGGCAGTAGCAGTATTGGCGACATTGGCGACATTGGCAAAATTGGCGACATTGGCGATGGGCCATACTGGGCATCCTCACGTCAGACTTACAATTCCAACGCCAAGCAGGGATTGGTATTGACCAAAACTCATTGTGGGGGGAGATGTGTCGATTGCCCCGCAAATAAATATTTGATTTCATTGGAGGAGTTTCGGGTGGCGTGTGAGACTGGGAAACGATATGCTCCCAATGGATCTGATGGATCTGATAGGTCTGATGGATCTGTTGGAGTTAATGGGGATGGCATCGTCACTGGTCAAGAGAGCACAGACAAAAACGCCGACGGCGGCTTGAAGCACGTGACAAAGTACAAAAAGAAATTACAAATCACGCACTACAACTCCACACTCCTCGTCGCCAAAGCCATTCATTTAATTCGCAATCCGATGAACAATGTGGTGTCGAGGTTTCATTTGGCTCACAAGAGAGCCAGAAAGAAGAAGGAAGCAAGTGACAATGATGGCAATGATGAGGTGCTGGGTCTGGGATTCGCAGAACAATTTCCGAATGATCGAGAAGGGTTTCGCAAATGGTGCAATTATCTGGATGGGAAGGAAACGCATATAAAGGCGGAACAACGGCATTTGAGAGATTGGTTATTCACTTCTGGAGCTGGTGACGACAATTGGTTGCCATCCGATCCGTCCGCACCGTCCGAATCATTTGCATCCATAGTATTAGAGGCATTCCAAGAAATACCATGCCATGCCGACTTCTTCCGATATGCGCAATGGCACAACCATGCATTCGACATGGTACGACAGATGAACATTCCAGAATGGATTGTACGTTATGAAAGCTACGAGAGTAATTTTGATTATACCCTGAGTGGCATTTTAAAGTTTTTGGAGGTGGAACAGGTGAGGAATGATTTAGTGGATGCAGGTGACGTTAATGAGTCGGATGGTGGAGAAGAGGTTCGTGAGGGAAAGGGGCCGAAAAAGTTTGTTGGCGGTAAAAGTTACATCGATTATTTTACAGTGGATGAGGTGGAACGAGTGGAGCAATTGTTGAAGTTGATTAGTTCGGAACAGACTTGGAACAATATTCAGCACTACTTTTGATGAGAAGAGTGTTTTGATGTCTTTGTCTACTGGCAGTGAAAAATGAGGTTGCAGGCGATTGCTCCCAATACGTGAAACGTTGATTTCTACAATGCCAACGTCTTGAAAGATGGCTGTGCGATAGTGCAAAATCCGTCTTTCTACTTACTTGATTCGATTTCTTGTCAAGGAAAGGGATTTTCCTTTGCAGTCGACAGATTTGATCCCGACAATAGCATGAATCATATCACTGCAAACGACACAGCTTCCACGTGATACAGGAGGAACATTAGATGGAACTTTTTTCGTTGTAGTATCATTATTATTATGAAGTGGTGCTTTTTAGTAATAATAGGCAAAGTGTGGGACTCGGTGGTCTGAGCTTGAAATCAACCTTTACATGCCAGCTTTGTTCAAAATGAGATTCGAACTAATGCCGTGTGATGTGCTCGAAAGTCGTACTCATCGGCTCGATTAAAACACTTCAGGGGCAGCACACAGCTAACGGTCCTCCGGGAAACACAAAAAATGTAATAAGCGGATTGAAAACGCCCATTAGGGGATTACACTCAGAACTAGCAGCATGGCTCTGACAACACAGAACTATAAATCTGAGCAGAGCTTCTTATCGAATTACTGCCAACAACAGAACAAAGCGGGATTCAAAAGTAATTCAATATTTCTTCCCGACAACATGACGATCAAGACTATGATTCATCTCAAAGCCATACGTAAAATTAATTCTTGTGTGGATTTGGCCTCTATGAACAAACAGAATCTTTAAACAAATAAATCCAACCGAACAAACTTTTGAAACCAGACATCATTCTTGTAGTGGCACTGAAGAATGGTTGCCCAATATATAATTCAACGTATCGAACAACAATGCTTCATATTAGACAATTACAGTAAGTTTTACTTTTTCATTTTGATCCTAAATCCTCCGGTGCCCCCCAATGGACATCAGCACTTCCATAAACACTTTGCCCTCCATCCCCATCCAAAATTTCAGGATGCTGGTGCAAACGACGTTTCTCCCGATTCCAAATCACCAATATTTTCGGACCAAAAAGACACAACGCCCCCAGAACGTATTCATCCTTTGTCACAAGTATGGGCGTGACGAAATTACCACAAAAAAAGGCAAACATAACAAACCCCCACACCACTAACGAAACAATTGCAGCTCGAACCCACTCCATGCCAATCTCTTTTTGCACAATCGTCGCAACTCCACTCAAGATGAGAAACATCCCTGCAGCGTTAGAAAAGTTGTGCCACTCCAACAACCGAGAATCAAACTGCAATACTGCTAATATGATGGCAAAACTAAGGGTTACTTGTCCTATGGCTACAAATACGTATTTGCCCCAGGAGGTTTCAGCAAAGAACACCACTCCAATAAACAATGAAACAAATATTGTCAATGAGATGAGTCCGATGTGTGCAAATGGATATGTTGTGCCGCCCTTGGTCAGTCGCATTGCTGCAATTACTGGCACTGTCGCGGATAATGCTATGCCCCAGGGTATAATATTTCCTAACGTATCAAGATATGGCACCATCGCAGCTCGAAAGCTCTCCATGAATGCGAAGGGCAAAGTAAGTAAGAAAATAGACCCATACTGAAGTAGAAGAACGAGCCAGAGGCGGCGAATGAAAAGAGTTCCTTCTTCAATAAGTTTGGGGTTGCCTGAGGAGAGGAGGGAACTGACTGTTTGCTGAACATTGGATCCGCTGTTGGTGATTTCTTTAAGTCTCTCCAGATAGTTTAAAATGGCGCTGTTAGTTGTGTTTGAGGGTTGCACTAATGGCGTTGCTTCGGAGGTCACAGCTCTTGGTTGCATTTTGAATCCTGGTATATCCGCAATGATCGCAGAATTTGTGAGTTCTTTTTTGATTCCACGCCTAGAATTTATTTTTGACATTCCAGGTTTTCCAACTGAGTGAACTGGAGTGAACCACGTTATAAACTATGTTGCTTGGTTGGCCGTTATCCAAGTCCAGAACAATGCCCCCTCAAACACCTCACACACTATTGGAAATTGCTAGGACTAGTTATTACTAGGCTTTTGCACGACAAACAATGATTACCATACCTTTGATTACTTACTTCTCTTGGTCTTGGTCTTGGTCTCGGTATTATTTCTGTACAATATTTTACCTTTTATGGTACCATATTATATTGTACAATACCTGTACAATAAGGGATAAGCATGTCATCTGAAGACATCTTCAAAACTCTTTGAAGCTCCTTTTTTATTAAAAAAAGAGTTTTTGTGAACATTTAGATTAGAGATCAGGGCTAATAGGTTTCACAAAACAATTGCCATGTTTTCCCATTCCCAAGTGAGATGAAGTTTATGCTCCATAGAGTAATGATTTGTTGGAAGAATAGGTGTTCTGACATTTGAGACAAAGAATTGCATAAAACAAATCCTTTGAGCCTGATAGAAAAAGAGAAGCCAAAGTACACTCCATTCTATTGTCAGTTTAGAATAAGAATGTGAAACATAAAGAGCAAAAGGCAAACAATGATAGTCTAATCCCAAATGCAAGAAAATTCAACAGCCAGAGTTCAGATTATTGTCACCATGTTACATGCTCTCCAAATTATACCTCTTTTTCTGTTGCTATTGCAATGATAGATAGCAACAGAAATAAAAAAACAACTGTAGTTGAATTTTTGTATTCATTCCTACTATTACTACATAGGAAATTGCGATCCAAATCGAACATCGAAATTCCTTGGAAAGAAGCAATCTTTGCACCATCCCCATCACTTCATAACACATCATCAGAGACCTAATTTGCACACCACATCACCAAGTGGTTCTTCTCATCTACCATTGCAATATGTTTGCAGATTTGTCATTAACATTTTACCAATTGAACATAGTATAAATACAACCAAGCTAAAAAATACATGGCAAAAATTACACAAAATTATCCCAGTCTTTCATAATTGGAGCTTAATGCAATTGAATCTTTTATTCATTTTGTGAATAATGGTTTAAAGTAGATGCTACAGATGCAGTTGGCAAAATTATACCTCAAATTTTCACAACAGACAAAATTCTGAAAGAACAAAGATCAATTATGCAGAAGCAGCAAATAAATGCAAGAAAAATTAGAAAATAGGATTTTTAACTTTAGTGCACTATGACATACCATTATTCTCAAAGAAAATGAGCCTGGCCTGTATTCGAATTTTGTTATGTGATCTGTTTCCAGACTGAATTGTGGCTATGAGCTTGTTTCAAAAATGCCAAAAATTGGGCTCCTTTTACCTTTTTGGAAATTTTTATCTAACAAATTAGAAATATAATCCTAATTTTTTTCAAATTTGATGTTATTTTTTTAGAATTTCAAAAATAAGTCCAGATCCCTTTCAATTTGATGCATTCGCTTGTTCAAAAACCAGTTTCTTCTCTAATGGGATCCTTTTTCATTGGTGGGCTCCTTTTCACCAATAACAATGGTATATTTCAATGCTATGTATTTCATTCCTTGAAATATCTTCTCCTCTTTATTTCACATATAATCAAAATCTGTGAGTTTTTGGAGAATATGAAAAGGTTTTTTCAAGTCTGGAGGTGTACACAAGTAGAGTCCATCAAGAGTTCTTACTTGCCATAAAATTATAGATCCAATTTGCAAAGTGATAGTTCCTGAGATTCACTATTAGAATAAGTATATTTTGACATTACTTGAAACTTTTACCCTTTAATAGACATGGTAGCACTGAACGGAATCAGTTTGACTTTTATGTTTACAATTTTGGCTGGAGCACAATTTGGTAATGCAGGATGGAATCATTGGTGTTGCAGAAAACATTTTGGTGGGAGCATAAATGGTGTTGGGATTCCTGGTTGGGGTGATGACCAATGCTCATATGTTAAGTATTCTATTTTATCAAAAGATGCAGTATTGATCTTTTTCCCTTACCGATTTTCCAATATGGAGTTTAATCTTCTTACAATCAATTTGATGTTTTGAACCTACCAATATCTCTCCTGTTAAACCTAGTCCAGCCAGCTCCAGTCCCAGGTGGCAGTATTAGTATTAGTCACCTTTGAATGGGGACATGGTAGCTGCCACATTCTAGGTCTTTATCCAAACCCAAAGGTGCACTTCTTAGCTCTAGCTTCTCATGAAATAGTCAGTATTCTGACTCACTAGATATGCTGTCTTGCTTGAATTCAACAGAGTTTGTCTTTTGATACTGTGTGCTGACCATGGCATCCAATCCCACCATCAAGACTGTTGAGTCACAGTTTCCATACTTACCAACATCTCACAGTCATACTAAGATGGCTCAAGTATTCACTTCTGAAAAAAACGCGTTGACAGCAGGAACTTAAAATTTTGCCCAGATAGAGACCCCACTCAGGGGAGGACAACATTGTTACTCTGTGACAACAATGAGAGATATTTTGTTTATGGAAGTACCTTTTAAAGTATGGAGATGTAACATTATTATGATACCTATGCTAATTACCATTTTTACACCAAATTTAAGCTAACAAAGTTAATTGTACTTTTGCCCAATGATAATTTTTTACTTCTACACACCAATGGTATCTTGCATTCTTTATATAATTGACTTTTCAATAAATCAGTTTTTGAGGGGGGAAATAATGTCTCTGTGAGTTTTATATTTGGAAAAGTTTCCATATTTGAACAACATAATGACACTAATAGAGAAATTATATTTGTAAAAAGCCAGAAACAGTGGTTCCCAAAAAATGAAAAAAGAGTGCAGATAATATTTTTTTCAGTACTCAATGCTACTCCTACTTATACCTAAAAAAGCACCAAACCATGCCACAACAGCTCACACTACAACAACATAGGTAGCTAACAACAGCTTCTACCGTACTAAGTACACTACTAGAGAGAGCAGCAACCTACTTACTAACTTGCTGCCGCCGTCATGATGGAACAACCCACCATGACACAGTGGCTTGTACTATAATGAAGCAGCAATGGCAACAGCAACAAAAAATTATGGCAATAGTACTAATTACTAAATATTAGTACCTAGTGCATTATTTTAATCAAAAAACAGCAATAACAAAGTTATCTTATTTTGAATACGGATGTGTTTAGCTGCCACTGGCTAGACAATTAAGATAATAATGGGAATAGTTTAATTTTTTTACAAATAGGTTAAATAAATGAGATGGTGCCATTGAATAAAACAATGGTATCATCCAGGAACTATTTTTTCTGGTCGGCAGAACAAGGCCGTGCTGATGTTGATCAATGTCGCTGTCGCTCAGACTTCTCCGCCCGGAGTTCAGCATCACATTTGGAGGGGGGGCACAGAGGCAAGCGTGGCAGATGGCAAAAGGAACTAGGGAAGTTAGTAACTAAGTCAAGCAAAAATAAAATTAACAAACAAAAGCGAACAAAATGGCAGAGGCAAAAATGAAGCAACCTCCGACGGTGTATCTAAGTAAGTAGTAGGTTTTGGGAGCAGGGGAAATTCAAAATGGGTGCAGTCAAAAAGTGTTTTTTGTGGGGCTTGAACCCCACAAGGGTTGATGTTGTTTGGATGAGGTTGGAGTCAGTGAGCTGTCAGTGGGCTGGAGGTGGGCAGGATCCTGACGTAAAAAGAAAATAGTAAAGAACATATATGGTACCATATGTACATTGCATACGATTGCACAAGGTATCCGAAGTCAGAACTTTACTGTGTGTTTCAGTGTGAGCGCCCACTCCATACAATGACTTGCGTTTTCCAAGTATGAATTGGCACAATGCCGAGTTTGTATTTCACTGATCAGTGGAGAATTTTTTAAACTTACAAATGTTTGACTTAAAATTTTCTCTTGAGAGAAATTGATACTGCATAATATGGAGAAATGCTTTTTAGGAGTGACCAAAAACCCTGTAGAAAGTGTTCTTCTAGAAACAAAAGGTCTCATCATACCAAACCCTTAGCAAACCAAAGTTTGCTCTGATATTGGTGCGGTTGGTGCCTCCAGTGCTAAGAATGTTGATGCCCCTGACCACCCATTTTAGCTTGCTCAAGTAGGCTTTGTTGCTGAATGCATTTTTTAGTATTGCCAATTGGTTGTCTAACAATAACCAATGCTGGTTCACCACCCGCTTGGTGTTTTGATGACACACATATTCATCTTTGCTGTAGTCATCATCAGTTGTGTGGGTGATGTGCATTTGTTTTTCTCCTTCCAGTTCTGGACAGTCACAGGTCAAGTGATCATTTTTGGCCCCACAGTGGGAACATTCTATGTCACCATCAGCATTCTTCTTTTGAATAATTTCTCATTGGCTGCTTTCTCTTCTGCAGCTTCTCTGTCTTTTGCTTTTGCCTTTGGTTTGTATGGTTTGTTGTCAGTCTTAGTGAATGAGACTTTCTCACATCTGTCTAGTTCCTGCCCATCTGCTCTAAATGGAGTGCAGTAGTTGTTCAATAATGCCATCACCTGGGCCAATGTCTGGGGGTACTTGTCCTCCCCCATAGTGCATTGGATACTGAGCTCTGTTTTCAATGGACAGTATCTGGTTCTATCAGCACCGCTAATTCCATTTGTCACTCATGAGGTTGTTGGAGTCTTGTCTTCTTTTAGATGCTGTTCTACCAGCCCTGGCTCCTTTCCAAAGATACCACCATATATTTTTACTACTTTTTGAGTCCCTTA
>JALLOT010003121.1:0-11719 GCA_036939595.1 Thalassiosira livingstoniorum | reverse complement strand
ACTAGTAAGCTGAGAGGGTGTTCGAAGGGATAGAACCAGCGAAGTGGCCATGGTCATAAGTAGTATGTAGAATTTTTGACCAGGTTGGCCATTTTGTGGGGGGTTCGGGAATGATGGCTGATTGCGAGAATTCTGTTACAAATTGGCCCTATCTTAATTCCGGGTAATCCCCGTATTGTAAGTATTGTAGAAGTACTTACTTAAGGTACTAGCTAGTAAGTAGGTATTGTACCATAAGTACCTACAATATGGTGCCGCTTTCCACCTTCTTCAAAGCATGCAGACATCGACTCCAATGCTACTATTAGGTCATTTTTTGTCTTCGCTCCATAGCTAGCACTATCCAGAGTGCGCACTCCAACAGACGCAATGGTGAACAATGCTGATCAAACATTTTTCACTCAACTCATACTTTGGACCACCGCAAACGGCATCTCCATGGTCAGTTGCTGGGCTCTGCTCCTCGCCATATCCCTTTGTCCCAAATGTCGATCTAGCCCTTTCAACCTGTACTTAGCATTTTCAATCCTCCCCGATGCCTACAAAAATTTATCTGGGTTCATTGCCAACCTTACAAATATGTTGAAGGACGAAGGATCGGCGAACGCTTGTAGAGTTATCGGTTGGAATGATGCATATTGGTGGTGTTGCAATTTGTGGATGTCTTTTACAATATTTCGACAATTACATATGATGCTCGAAGCTAGTAAAAGGCTCGAAAGACACAACCCTCCATCTGCGAAACGAATCACAGTCCAATCTTTGACAATCCATGCGTGTTCGATGATTATGGCGACTTTGACCCTCATACCAGTGGATTGGATACCCAAAGCTACCGGGGGCAGCGGGTGCGAGGCCTACCCCGAAGCGGGAAATAGGGGTCAAACCATATTCTATTGGTTATTTTTCTTGCCAGCTACAGCACTGATTCCTACCTTCTTAGTGACATGCCTCTGCTTTGACATTTGGCGGCGGAAGCTGTTGCCAGTCAATGGCAAAAGCAGGTCCTTACTCTTTTATTTCGCAAGATTGTTGGCAGTTATTTATATTGTGGCAATTGCAGTCATCATTTCGTATTTATTTGGGGGTTGGGTACAGGCCATTGCCTTTGTCGTCTTTAATTTGACGGGGTTCTTTTCGGTTTGTTTAGCTCTTCTGAAAAAAGATGTAAAAAAGGCTTGGATTCTTATGTGGACTTGCAAATCTCCTGAAGAAGTCATTGGATATCCATCGGAATCGACTGTTACAAATCATGAAGGAGCCCCAGATTCAACGTCGACCTTTACCCTGTTTCGTGTCTCGCGGACCCATCGGTTCCGTTTGACTGGTTCGCTTCGATTTCCTGGAACAAACTCATTTACACGAAAAAGAAAATCGAATGAAAGAAGTAATAAAGGGGATCCATCAAATCAAATCCCTGGCGGTGAAACTACCTGTCGTGGTATGAATATGGAAAAACGTAATACTTCAGGTGGTGATGGGGGGGGCAATTCTACAAATGCTAAAATCCGTTTCGATGCAGACTTGCTTGGTAGAAAGAGAGAGATTCGTAAGAGTTTTGATGATATTTCTGATCGAACGGGAGAAGGTGAGGATGGAATTTGTGGACATGGTAATTTACAACGCGAGTCGCCAACTGGTAATTCACCATCAATACCGACAAAAACAAGTTGTTCGAATGGCAATGTTGAAAGACTGATCAGAGATGAGCTGGTAGGAGAGCAAGATGATATGTCATCTTGCTCGGAAATCGAACAGGGAAAAAAAATTGCATCAAATGTTCTGACAGAAGTTGAGTTTGGGAAGTACGAACAAAGCAAAAAGGAAGATGATGTTAGTGGACAAAATAACATGAAACACTGTGACCAAGAAGATAGAAAGAAAGATTTGATCTCGGTGAACAAAATTAGTAGCGTGGTTAGTATTGGAATTGAAGCTGCGGCCGAGGACGTTAAAGAATGCCCCGGAAAAAAAGAGAGGTCTTGAAATTCCTGGACATGAATCTGCTCTGGAGGGGTCTACACAAGAGGTAAATCTCATCGAAGGAAAATGCGAGAAGAACTCAAATCATTGTACATCCTCTCTCAGTAGCACAAGAAGCTTGTTTTGACACAAAACCATCAAAGTAATCTTTTATTCGGAAATCGCAATTGTGAATGCCTGTCCACCTCAGGGAGTCGTTTCAGCTGAGTCATGTGTACTGGGCTTGGGGAGGAAATAGACACCTTCTACAGACATAACAAGAACNGACATAACAAGAACCAAATTCACTTCTCATCTTCAATGCGCATTGAAAGTCGAACGGTTGAAAGCTCCGCGTAATCATTTTAACGTTGGACTTTTCGATCCCGATGTATTCAAAGGGAAAATGTCTGTGTTTGCAGAAACAATGTTATTTTGACTGAAGTCCAAGGATCCGTTTCATCTCAATTCTTTCCCTTTAGCATGATAATCTTAAACTTCACGAAAAGAGCAGCAGTTTTGGGAAAGCCTTTCAACATTGCCTCAATCCGAGGATAGCTATGTTGTTCCTGATATCATCAATAACACGGTGTGAAATAGAATGTCCTGCCGGCTGTGATAATACCTTGGCTCCCTACGTATGTCTAATCGTGTTTGGTACAATCGTCAGAACATGATGAAAAAATCAATATTATAACTTATACGACGCAACCTCATCTCTGAGCACCAAATGTATCCTCTGACGCTAGATTCAACAGTTTCTTAAATGCTATCTTCCCCTTGCCCTTCTTGTCTAGCTTTCTCCACAATGTGATGATTTCTTGATCGTTAAAAATTAGTCCAATTGAAATCAAGCACTTTACCAAGCCATCTTTATCCATGGCTCCAGTTCCATCGTAGTTAGAAAGAAAGTATGATTTAATGTCATCTTGTCTTGATGATAGCATTTCGTGTAGCCGTGAAAAGTTACTGTAAGGAAATGTTCGGTCATCACATTCCATCAACCTATATGAGTATTCATCAGCGTTCAACAAAAGAAACTTGTGCCCAACGATGTCCACAATATTACCAACATACATATCTTTTGCAGCGTAACACACGCCGTTTGCTTGTTTAATTGTCTGGCGTCGAAGAAAATTCCCCCCCATTACACCACTGTTCCGCACAGGAGGCTCCCGTATGGCGATTGTGTCGTCCTCCATAAAGAACTGGATGACAAAACGGCGAGTGATGTCATCCACATTGTCAGTTACTAGTTTTGCATTGAATCTAAGTATGACGCCACTCTTGTCTCTCATTTTCTGTAAATCTTTCTTCGGTGGTGGTGGGTTCAACCCACCAGTGCAACTCCTCAAAGAGTCTTCTTCAGATCCAAATCCATTGTAAGGGGGGATGAGTCTTTTCACTTCTATTTTTGACTCGACACTGTGGAGAGGTGCATCTTCCTTCAATTCTGCCCCGTGTAACGAATAATGTTGTCGCGTAAATGCATCACATCTAATAATGAGCATTAAGCGACCAAATACATTGATCTTTTCGCCAATAGCCAAGTCTTTCCATGTGTAGTAATCAGAAGCAGGTGAAGCCCTTCCGTTCTTAGGAAGTTTGGACCTTTTGAGCAACTTTGGGAAAGTGTCTCTTCCGTCATTTTTTCCTTGTACCCGTAGAATTTCTACCGTGTCATCTGCCAGGTAGTAGAATAGTCGAAAGTACTGAACGTCCCCGTAAAGCCTCTCTCTGTCATCCCATACAACTTGGAAGCAAAGAGCATCAGTTCCATTTTCTAGAAACATGCCACGATCTGCGGTAGAAGTTTGTTTTCCGAGCATGGACTCCATGACTTGCTTAAGTTCATGCATTTTTCTTTTCCTGTCAACTCCGGGGACACCCGATTCCCGTTTCATTTTTGCCCTGTTGGCCTCAGCAAAATGGTCTCTTGGAAGCGGGAGCGATTCGACATCTTCTGGATACCAAGCATGATTTTCAATCACATATTTCCTCGTGCTTTCGTTGCAGTTCACGATATGAAAAACTCTACTATATATAATAACTTTGCTCCCGATTTTCAGATCATCGATTTCATAGTAGGATTCTTGTTGCCCATGATTAGAGTTGGCTCCTGGCTTTGCAACCTTGCTCCTCCTAAGAAAAACACCCTGTGGAATCCCACTATTCTCGTGCTTCGTTTGGATGATTTCCATTGTACCGTCCTCTACATAGAAGTAAATTTCGCACGTATGAACTCTGTTTTCCTCAAGTGCACTTTGGAGAACATCTTCTTCATAATATGCATTGAAGAGAAGAACTCGGCGATCATGCTCTAGAAACGGAGGCAGTTTTGATGTTGGGCAAAACGGCAAAGCAATGTTGCAATTCTCACGATCCGCTCTCTTTCGAAAGAAGCTGTACCTTCCACTCACATCCGTTGGGTCCAATACCTCTTTAGCTATGCCCACTGGTGCTGTCATTGGCCTACTCCCGAATGAGTTGAGATTAGATTGACGAGAAAGAGGGCGCGCCGAAAGAGGGGACCGAACCATCATGTAACCATTGACGAAGCTCAATGTCTGGTTTTTCGCGCTGGGAGGTCGAGACAAATTGCTGGGCTGAAATCCTGGCAATGCAGAGAATTCAGATTGAAGCTTAGAATCTCCATCAAAGTTCTGTTTGTTGAAAAAGCTCGATCTCTCTTCTTCAAAACGCGAAGATTCGTTCCAGTCGTAGGAAAACAAACTCATCTTCTAACCAACCATGATCATAATACTTGTCGCAAAATTTCAATTGTCTGAAAGTGACTGGCAGAGCAAGGGCAGAGATCGAATTAAGATTCTTCCATTTAAACATTTGCTGATCAATTATTTCTTATGGGGGGTTTTCAATGAGTGATAATAGAAATCTTGTCACAACAAGAAACATCATTTATGGAAATGAAAATGGCTCATGAGGGGGATCGGTTGTTCGTGTGGAAAGAAATACAAAAAAATGGTGGACTGCCATGCCATCTGTACAGTCTGCAGGAAGAGGAATATGTCGAAGATGGGCTTTACAAAGCAAGCTCAAACAAGAGCACTCGATTGGACATAGGAATGGACTTGAAGTTTTCGATGTCAACACGAACTAAATCAATGTCAGAGGAAATGCGACGAGAAGAGTAAGTAGAAGTACCAAATGCCAACCTTTTGGAGTGTGGCTGCTAGGTAGTGCTAATCTAATGCATACGCATTTTGTGGCTGATGCTAACGTTAGGATAGAAGATGTAGCAGCAAACCTAGACGAAGCAACCAACCGTGCAATTAAATTCCAGATTGAACTAGAGCGTGAAAAAGAAAAAGCAAATGCTTTCGCAGATAGTTTGGCCGCTGCGCAAGAGGAACTGATATTTAAGTCGAGACAGCTTTTAACTTTGAACGTCAATCTTTGACAACTTGCTGAGAACAAGATTGCAATGGAAAAAAGCTGTTTGATGTTGCCGGTGAAAGGGAACTACTGAGCTCCCGTCTCATACAAACCGAGAGAACTTCTGCTCGGAGAATACAATTTAAATGAAGAATGTCATTGAAAAGGAGTTGAGGATGGGCCATCTGAATACTGTACAAGAGCTCAGGAGGTTGCAGACGAAACATGTGGAATTCGCGACAGCGCTAAAGCAGTTAGAGCGCCAACTTGAAGAAGTCTATCAAAAATCAAAGAATGAAGAACGCTACGCAATAGCAGCAATTGAATCCGAATCGAGAAATTACATAACTCCACTTGAAACAAAACTCAAGCATGGAGCAAAACTTTTGGAGTCGGCAGAAAGTAGGGAGGCAAAAGCTCAGGATTCAGCACTTGAGTCAAAGCAAGATGCAACTATTGTATCGGAAAACATACACAAAGAAATAGAGTGTGCAAAGGAAACAGTTCGGAAGAATTTAACAAACTTACTCAAAGAAGGTTAGAGCTTGATGAAACAAATAAGAGCATTGCAGAGTAAATAGAAAGTTTCAACGAGAAAACGCTTGATGCAGAACAATGCATTGCGACGACTAAAGGAAAATTAGAAAAAGTGATCCAAGTGTTGCAAGAGAAATGTCTTCATTTGGAAGATAAAGTGAAAGAGGTAAATTCTGCATTATAAATATTAGCAACCATTCCGTTCCTGCTCTCAAGAATCATGTTGCATAACTGCTTTAGGCCAATGAAACAAAGGAAAATATGACAGCATAACTCAAATCTCACAATGTGAAGCTGAAGAAAGGCAAAATTTGGATGGAAAATTTGAAGCAGACATGTGCTCTCGCCAAAGAATCGATGCAAAAACAGATCGACGACATTCGAAAAACACTTGACAATGAGCAAGCTACACATGCTGGGACAATAAATGAACTGGAGTCAATAATTGCCGCTTCGATAGCAAGTGTTTTTTTAGGGCTCCAGGTTACTAACGGCAAATAACTTTTGCCATTCTAGTTCATGTTTTCGTTCTCAAAATGTGGCGTTCATTATTTATTTCGCCAAAGACCGTTTACTCTCTCGAGATGATCATGCTATGTGAAATTTTGCCGCGTACACTTTGTTTTGATCAAAATTGAAATTGTTGAAACGAAGTTTCTGTGGATGGGGATGGAGTGAAGATCATCAAAGTTTTCTATTTTCATTCAATCAAAATCATCATACCACTTTCATTTTCATTTGCTAATTTTAAATACATAGATGAAAAGACGAAAAACACTTTAACAACTTTCACTTGAACTTCACACAAAAATACATTTTTCATAGAGCCCATTCTAAGTGAATGAATACAAGGTGCTGGAGATCGACATACAACACAACATTATCGACATGACTATTTGTGAAAATGAAAATGAAAGAGTTCTTCAATTGAAATCCGTTATTGGATTCGCAGGTGGGTATTCTCTCCATTTGGCACGTAACAAAATGTTGATTTTGTACCGCGTATTTTGTAACGTCGCTTGATCCTTTGTTCGGTGAATTTCAAACAGGCAAAGTCCTTGGCGGACTTCACTATACACCCTGTGGAAGATTAGTTGCGTTTCCTTTAGGATCAGTTGTAGTCTTGCGAGCTTTGTCGTCGAAAAAGCAATTTTTTCTAGATGCAGGGATCGATAAAAAAGTATCTTGCGTTGCGGTATCAAAGGATGGTTCATTTCTGGCAACAGGCCACGAAACTCCTGCTTCATTCAAGGCAGAAATCGTGATTTGGGACTTAAAGAAGTCAGTAGAGAATTGTCTAAATGATATTTCATCTTCAGAAGAATGCATTCTTTACGTACTTTCCCAACATCATAAAAGAGTTCAGGCGGTTGACTTTAGCTGCGATGCCCAGTACCTCACATCACTCGGTGGGCAAGATGACAATGATATTGTTGTTTGGGACGTACGTACTGGAAAAGCTATTTGTGGGAGTCCGGCCTCGACCGATTTTTCTCATTGCATCAAATGGCTCAACCAACGAAACGACCGGTTCGTCACATGTGGTAATTGTCACTTGCGAGTTTGGCAGATCTGTATGTCTACACCGAAATTGCATCCAATTGATGTTGCCATGGGGTCCATACGGAGAGTGATGCAATGTCTTTGTATTTCGGGGGACGATGCCCATGCATTTGCTGGCACAAAGACAGGTGAAGTGATCAAATTCAACATTGAGAGGGATGAAATCAAGCCTTTCAATGAGCCTGAAATCAGCCACCCAAGTCTGAACGCATACAATAGTGACCGGTTTTCCAAAGGCGTTAAATCTGTTGCGTGTGTTGTAAACCCATCTACTGGAAATACAAATATAATCACGGGGGCGGGAGATGGAGCTGTACAGATTCTAAATCCCGACTTAAAACGAATCCCGTCCCACATTGCCCAGCTTCATGGAGCTATTACGAGTATTGCGTTGTATCCTGACGGAAAAAGTTTCCTCGTTGGGACAGAATATTCCCAGAGATACAGCATTGATATTTCTACGTTCACTCCTGAACTGAGAGAAACGTGCCATTTTGGAGAGATCCATGATGTAAGATTTCCCAAGAAAAGTTCGGAGATATTTGTCACAGCATCCGAGCAAGACATTCGAGTTTGGAGCAGCTCGCAGAAGAGAGAGTTGCTTCGCATAAATGTTCCAAATTTGACTTGCTATGCAGCTGACGTCACAGCCTCTGGAAAAAATATTGTTTCAGCTTGGTCTGATGGTAAAATACGATCGTTTTTTCCAGAAAGCGGCAAGCTGCAGTTCATGATTCCAGATGCTCATAGTGACGGAGTCAAGTCTTTGGCTATTTGCAATTGCGATGGCGATCATGATTCTTTTTGGCATGTAGTAAGCGGAGGAAAAGACGGCAGGGTTCGGTTGTGGCGAATCCAAGAAAAACACCAAACTATGATATTTTCGATGAAAGAACACAGTAGTGAAGTGAATGCGCTGGTATGCAACACTGATGGGAGCCAGGCGGCCTCAGCTTCAGCTGATGGGAGCTGTATAGTATGGGATTTAAAAAAGGGGGTAAGGATCCATGCCCTTTATGATGCCACTGTTTTCAATGCGATGCGGTATCATCCAGATGGGAGTCAGTACATAACAGGAAGTGCAAACAACAAAATTGGATTCTGGGATGCCTTCGACGGTAGCCCTATCAGATTCATAACAGGGGGGGACTCTGACATAACTTGTCTCGATATTCAGCTGGCTGGCACTTATTTTGTCAGTGGCGGAGCTGACAAAAAAGTAAATGTTTGGAGTTATGACGATGGAAAACTGGTGGGCTGTGGCAAAGGTCACAGTGGACAAATTTCCAAAGTTGCAATCAGCCCCGATCAGAAAAGTGTTGTATCTGTTGGATCGGAGGGAGGGATTTTTCTCTGGGATATTCATCTCACTGAATGAATTACACGAGAGCAAACTCATGTTACTCAACGATAACTACCATCTAAACAAGCTAGTGGGATAACAAATGCGGCCACTGCCATGATACCCAGCTCGCATATTACGGCAAAATCACAAATTATAATATACATCCATTGACAAACTGGAGAGGGGAAATTTGATAGTTTAAAAACAAAAACTCAATTAAATAAAAGTCAAATTTTTTTCACATGGAATGTTACTTACGAAAAATATAAATCGACACTGAAAGTCAAGTCATTCCGAATCACTGCTGCTGCTGCTTACTAGACTACCTGGATGGGCTTCGTTGAGCACTGCGATAGTATTTTCCTTTCGGAACATAGCTAAGAAATCCTGGAAGGAAATTTTTCCATCTCCGTCAGCATCAGATTCTTGGATGATTTTGTTGATTCGCTCTTCAGGCACACTAACTCCTAAGAGCTTTGTCAAATTCTTCAAGAAGATGCCAATAGTACAAAACGTAATTCAAAACGGCCAACATGGTATGTAAGATAGTAGAAATGTAGAAGAGCATCCCTTTCACACCCATCTTTGGGAACTAACCTCTCTTGAAATAAAACCAGAATCGTCGTCATCAATGAGATCAAATGCCTCCGCAAGCCGCTTTTCTTCCACTCTTCCATGTACTTCCAGTGTTGCCGCAATAAACTCGGTGTATAATATGACACCATTGTTGTTAACATCCTTTGTTTCGAAAACAATTAATGTTAGATGCAAAATGGATGGAATCGTTACAACTATCACCCAGGTGGCACATATCAAATGAGAAACATTCTTGGATCTCACCATTTGGGAAAACATGTCCTCAAGTTCTTCATCTGAATAATTGAATCTAGAAAGTGCAGCCTTGAATTCTTCCATCGATATCACACCATCCTTTGCTACATCATATTCATCAAACGCTTTTCTCATTTCTACTATTTCGGCTTTGGTGCGAGGAAATTGACAACAAAGTGAGCAGATCGATGAGTTATAATATGCTATGATGTAAATATTACATACCTGTGGAAGACTTGTGAGCCACGACAACAGCTGCGATCCTTCTCAATTCACTCATCCGCGCATATGACAAAATGTTTTCGTTTACGTTTTCTAAGAGTGTGTCATGGTTTGACAAATGATCTGATCTGAATTTCTTCATTTTCAGCCACGGATGATTCAATGCCTCCTCTGCAGAAAGTCTTTGCGCAGGATTTATTACAAGTAATGATTTTACAAAATCCTTTGCTTCGCTTGATATGGCCCGCCATGCCGGTGCGTTGAAATTATATCTACAGGTCAAAATATTATGTACAATGTGGTTCCTCCTTTTTCCAGCAAACGGTTTTTCTTGACATAACAAAATAAATGCAATCACACCAATGGACCAACAATCTGCCTTGGCGCTATAGACTCCATTTTTTTTTACAACCTGAGGTGACATTGTATACAATGTCCCCACACCTTCATTCATCAGTTCCATCATCCCAGGCAAAAACTTTTTGCTCAGTCCGAAATCTAAAACTTTTATGTTCGCCTTAGGCTCCTTAGATTCAAACATTATATTCTCAATTTTGATGTCACGATGGACTACTCCATTTTTGTGCATATGAGCGATGGCTGAGCAAAGCTGCGTGATTAAACGTGCGGCAACACTCTCTTTGTAAGGAGCTCTTTGATAAAGATCCCCGCCAGCACAGTATTCCATTACAACATAAATATTTTTCTTCGTTTCGTATACCTCGTAAGCTTTCACAATGTTCGGGTGATCAAGTGAACGAAGGACTTCAATTTCATTACGTAGCTCTTCAAGATATTGTTTTTTCACAAGGGAAAGTTGGATACTTTTGAGGGCATAAAAGTCACTATGTAGGCTCTGGGAAGACTTATCTTTTTCAAATCGTTTGGATGGAGCAGAATGATGTTTGTTGTTTGTGGATTGAATGGTAGTACAGCAACCAAACAGCCCAGATAAAAAGCTATTTCTTGAGGGGTTATATGCCGATCCACCTTCAGTCCCTTTTCTCCGCCTTACTAAGCTCACCGCACCTATTGAACCTTCGCCGAGCATTCGAACATCTTCGTAGTAATCCCACACGTTAGCACGTCTCTCGCGGATCATGTTGTTTGTAACTGTTCCTGATCGTCGGCTTGAAAGCGCTTCTACGGGATCACAACTAACACCAGTGCTTGATTTTGCCACAGGCGTGGATTCTTTGCTCAAGCACTCTCCCATTTTGCCTTTTCCATCCGATAACCGATAATACCATACAATACACAATACTCGTACTAGTAGTACTTACAATATTGTGTTTGTGTCTGTTTGTGTATTACTAGGCTTATGACATTAGTCGTCTACCCCTAAAATTAACAAACAGTCGCCCTCCTTGGTGTACCAGTTTGTTTCACCCCCTTGCTGAAGTCAACAAGGGTTGAGACGATTCGGTATTGTTTTCATGTATGTGAAGAACATATGTGCAGTTATGTAGCTCTATTAGGGGTCATTAACTGGGTCCCCTAAGGGGATCCCTACAAACCAACCTCGGCGATGGCGTCGTCATCGATCTGCAATTTCTGCTCGTCGTCATTCAGAGGGCAACAATGGACTTTCACCGCCGTTTCAAGCGTCAAATAAAGGCGCCAACCCCTTCCCCATAATGTTAGTTGACTTATGTCAATGGGGTATCGGTGTAGTTGTGCTATAGGTGAGATGGTTGGTTGTTGATTGAAGGGCCTATGTCGGCGGCCATCTTCGATTTTTTTTACATCATGTCAGTAGTCAAACCATGAAATTGGCATGCTTCACCATGGCTTGCGACGTCGCTGTCACAAGCCATGGCGGCCCATTTTCGAATCCGATTGCTCGGATTTGAGCAATATACC
>JALLOT010003120.1:0-11705 GCA_036939595.1 Thalassiosira livingstoniorum | reverse complement strand
TTCTATTAAGGCCCCAGCTGTAATTCCAGGAATTTTTATCATTTAGCTCTTTCACTTTTCCATCTGGCACAAGAAATAGGAACAAGTCACTGCCCAATCTCCCACTCCCATCTCCCAGCAACCCTCTTAATCAATGCATTGCCACTTAAATTATTAACTCTTACACCATTTAATTTAAATTTTAATGAATTCAGAATCTCAGTATATGCATGTTTAGGCAATTTTGCAACTTCTGTTTCCATTTTCTCATTTACCAGGTCACCCACATCCTGTCGGTCATGAATTCCCTGAGAGTATCAGTGTAGGAATACTTGGCAAAACACAACATTTTGTTGATTGTTGAATATATATATTTTTAGTGTAGATGATGTTTGTGCCACGGATCACTGTGTGATGAGCTGTTGTTTATTTTTATGAGAGATCAACATATGGTTTCAGACATGATAACTATGTTATATCTACCTGCATATTAATTAAAGTTTGTTTTGGTTATGTACCAGTTTGATGGACTGTTGACATATAAATCAAATATATTGTGTAAAGGGTACAGTAAGAAGGATTGAACTCTGTATCTAAATTCAAAAATTATTTTTATTATAGAGAAAACAAAAAAGATCTTTTTTATGGTAAATGATCCAATTGTATTAATTTTTGAAGTGTTTAAATATTTTCAAAAATATTATTTTTACATTTATGTTACAAGAAAATAGATCATTATAAAAATCCTAAAAGGTTAGTGGGAACATCTTTCTTTATTTCAAAAAAGTGCAGTTAGAGATTTTACTACTTAAAAAACAACCAACACCTGGTAAATTTTACTTGATATTTGATTTAAGTTTTTCAAATTTAATGTGGTATTTTAAATAGATAAGTTTCTTCAATTTTGTACTTTTTTATGAAAAATACATGATTGTTTAACTAGTAAAATCTGAAAAGGTTAAAGTAGGCCTTTTTGCACCTACCTATTTTCAGTATTTATAAGTGTGGGAGTATTATAGTACTCTACCTTTTGGAGTAGATAATATTTGATTGCATGTCAACTTGTACTAACAAAGTAAGCTATTTTAATAACTATTGAGAATTACTGTCCCCCTTAACCTGTCATCCGTCATGCCATCCATCACTGAAATCAATGTTGCCATACCATCATTGTTGCCACCAGTTTAACATTGTCTTTATTTCCAGTTGTTGATGTAGCCAACACTTCATAAAACATCAGTATTTGCTGCAATCTTTTCTAGTTGAATATTGCAGGGAAAGCTTACTCATAAAAAGAGTCAGGTAGAGCCATCAAGACCAAGATTCAACTTTTTTGTTGGCACTGTCCCAACTGTTCCTCCCCCTGAGATGGAGTTTGATAGACTACACAGCTAGTTAATACATAATAAGTACTTACTTAATCCCATCTATCTCTTGGTCTAGTATGCCACCATGGTATTAGCAATCTGGGGGGAGCAATTCTCATGTTGTGAGTTCTAAAAACTATTATCAAAGTTTGCTTGCAGCCAAAGGTGGTATATCAGGGTTACAGCTGTTGCACAAAATAATCAATGATGGGGGGAGGACCCTCAAAACTCTAAACCCATCTACCTAGGTGTACTTGTGGTGGTAAAAGATAACACTACACCAACATTTTCAAAAATTAATGACTTCAAAGAAAGCACACCGCTTGACAATCAATTTTGGGACAGGATGGAAATATAATGCCACATGCCAGGCCAAACCAAGTTTATTGTACAATGATGTTTTGTGGAGGTGGTGCTTGTTCTATGAGTACACCATTTTCTTAATGTTTCAAAGAGCAGTACAAAAACATTTGCAAGAAAATGTAGTTGTTACAATAAGAATTGATGCTATGGATGACAAAACCAATTAAATTTCTTTTTGTAAACTTACCATTTTTTCAACTTTGTTTGTTTGTCATTTTGCATGTACTTAATGGAACCGTCTGACAGTTAAATTTTGATTTCCTCTTCTATTCATTGATCAATACTGTGCATAATTTAATAGATGAGAGTACATTTTAAAAGGAAGCTGGTTATTCTCATAATAACCCAGAAATACTCAAAAATTACCATTATGGTCTGTTTTGTGCTCTAACTCAGTTGGTTCTTGGTTATTTTAAACCCTGAAAATATGCTGAAATAGTAAATTGAATGTGCTAAATCTAAATCTTTTTCTAAAGTCTAAATGGGGTGACAATGATTTCAACAACAAAACCAGATGTGAGTCTGCAATCAATGATTTATTAGCCAGGGCTAATAAATCAAAAATAGCTAAAATACAATGCAAAGTGTTTTTTGCAGGTTACAAAAAGACATCAAACACTGAAATTATTTATTGGGATTGGACATGCTTTAAAATTAGCTTTATCTTCAACAAGGTTATGCATTTAAAATATATACTTTTTATTAATACTGGATATAAGTAGACTCTTATTTGAAAGGTGCAAACTTAAGTTATAGTACTGTATTAAACAAAAACACATTACAGTGTACAAAATTAATGATTTGAAAATTGGTGTGTCAAGTATCCTCAACAGACACGATGGTATCCACATCAATTTTAATACTTCCTTTTTCATTTTTTTAAGAAATTTATCAACCATTATTATTGACAAAATCAAAAATAATGTGTAAAACTTTATAGAACCAATGTGAAACTAAAAAATAAAAAGCACACAATAATCATCAACTTGGTTCACAAATACTAACTAGGTCCAAAATAATAATTATTCACTGGTAGTATTCACACTAAAAATGAATTAAACATTGGCCATAACAGTGGCAAATTACATATTAATGGTGCATAGAGGAATGTGGTTGCTTTTTGAAAATTACCAGAATTCAAAAAAAAACATAGTGTAAGAATTTGTGCAAAATTTACTGGTGTATTTCAGGTGCAGAATAGTTTTGGTTTACGCTATGTCAGATCTCATGTCATAGGTTTTTATGCAATTTGCCTGCTAAGTAAGGTAAGTATTGTATCATAAGTACAACATCATAACCATAACACTCACACCACACACTCTCAAACACCATGTCACATGATAAACTTTAGACTTTAAACCAGAGCTAACAGCAAGTAACTTTGTTCAACATCATGTCTGATGATGCCTTTACCAGCTGCCATGCCTTTAAAACCTTAAAACCTCCACCTTAGTAGGTAGAGAGTAGATACATCAGAATTCAGAAAGGGCACTCACTACCAAGTTGATGCCCTATGGTTGCTGTCTCATGTTGCAGTCTAAACATGCAAGCAATTAATGTGCAGCCTGGCCCACAATGGTACAGGTAGCTTATTGTGGCTTGAGACACACTGTGTCCCATCTGTTTATTTACAATTTATAATTTGCATACTTGCATGAACTCCTTCTCCCAATCTCACTTCTGTTGTCATGATCATGACATTACCACCCATCTTTCTGAAACACAACAATTGCAATAAGCAATGAATTAATTTTTATGTTTTGAACAAGTTGAATCATTACCCCTCCTGCTACTACATCTCATACCTTTATTTCCATTTCTATGTCAGTTGAAATTGGCACAATCTGTTATGGACAAAACCACAGTAGTTCAATGTGTCTGCACAGTATTTTGAAAATACAAGACTAAAAATACAAACAGGGGCTTTCAACCCTGTATAATATTTATTACATGAAATATCCATCCATTACTGTGGCAAGCAGCACTAAAAATGAAAGAATCTTCTAAAAATCTTATTTTTACAAAAAACAATGAAAAACAAGAGATATGCCAAGAGCAGTTTGTAAGAACTGAGAAAAAAGTACAAAACTAAAAATACAATCAGCTGGCAACTTCTTCTGTATGATATTTGTTCTGTAAATAATTGAATCTAATAGAGTGGGATCCATCATTGAACAACAATTGAAATCAATGACCATTTTTGTCCTAAAGAAAAATAAAAAATATTCTTAGCATTCTACCATAGTGGCTGACTAAAACTGAAAAATATTTCATAAATCATTGAATATATTAGTTTGGAATTCAGTAATGAAAGATAACTTTAATGTAATATCAAGATTTTTACACATGAAAAATATAATATTCTATCATTCTTTGACAAATTGTATTGAAAAATACAAAACTAAAAAATACATGCATCTGGCTGATAATAGTTCATGACATTTATTCTGTGAATAATTTTATTCATGACTGACTATCAGTATTGAAAGACAATTAAAAATAGTTGACAGTATCTTTTCAAAAAATAAAACATTAAAAGTACCCAGTGTTCTACCTTGGTTTCCAATGGAACTCAAAAACAAACAAAACTGATAATAACACTACCTGGATCCTACTACTGCATGATATATGATCCATAAATCATTATATCTAAGTAATACTGAAAAATGCAGTACTTAAAGATAATTAAAAGCACTGGAAAGTTTTATTAAATTGACAATTGAAGATTAAAATGCTTATTGTTGTGTCAATGTAAAAACATGTAATATTGAACAAATGACTACTGCAGGCAGTTGATTTTCAAGTATTGTTGCATGATATATATTCTACGTATTGTTACATATTTCTTGCATTGGTCAGTACTAAAAGACAAAAGAAAGTGGCAAGTACTATTTCAAAAGTAAAAACCTGAATATCAAAGTACCTAGTGTTATACCATGATAACAGTCTGCGGAACTGAAAACATAAAAAATAACATCAATACAACCATCCAACATCTCTCATTTTATTACGTGAATACTATAAATTATTACAAGAACTGTTGTTGCAGTCAGTAATAAAAGACAGTTAAAAGCAGCAAGATTTTTTCTAAAGAACATTTAAATAAATAACTATAGATATAAGAATGTGAAAACATGCACATTTGAAAAAAATACCAAACTGAAAATTCATCCAGTTGTTTACTACTGCTATATGATGCATATTTCTTGAATCATTGCATTTACTACTCAAGTAGTTAGTACTAAAAGGCAACTGAAGCATCACTCAGTATCTTTTTACAAAGAAAAAACAATACCTAGTGTTGTAATTGGGGGGAAGCATGGAAAACTGATAAAAATACAAAACAAAAATTCAAACAGAAGAGGATTACAACTGCATAATATGCATTCCATATATTGTTGCATATACTACTGTGAAAGTCAGTAATAAACCACAATTTAAAGCAGCTATTGTTGTTTCAAGATAATATCATGCAAATTTAAAAAATACAAAACTTAAAATACAGTCAACTCATTGCTGCTCATCTTACCCACTGTTACTGTCATCATAATAGAAAACAACATTCAGGTTGTTTTCAATAAAAAATTACAATGGTCATAATATGTCAATAACTTTTTTCAAGGTTGTTTTCAAAAAAGGGGGCATTTTCAACTTTATTACTTCTACTTTTCTACAGATAGGTGTAAGTAAGTACCATACATAATAAGCCTATCTATCCCACCAACTAACTACAGCTTACTATTTGTTTTTAAATACAACCAGGGGTCATTTTTCATTTTTCATGGTCATTTTCTAGTGAAAATTAGATATGTAGAATTGTGTTTAGTACAAGGGGGCCATTTTCTACCATAATGATGGTACTTAGGGCCTGAGTTAATGCCTGCCAAACAAAGATCTATTCAATTTTTGGTATCTAAGTAGGTTTAGATTTAGATGGTAGATTCAGTATGACTTCAAGGCAGGTCAGTAATAAATATAAGTAAAAATCTCAAACTCCAAAACTGCTAAACTTGCACACCTGAATGAACCCACATATTGTATTGGTAATAAGTAGTACATAAGCATCATATCTACTAGAGTGGTTGTAACTTTGGCTAATTCATATTTTCTTGGCTAGGCTGACACCTTTCTGGCTAGCGAGCTTGGCCAGAAATCATGCTGTGGAGAAACCAAACTCTAGCCAGAATTTAGCAACACGTCAGGGTATATCACTCTGGCTGAAATAATGTATTATGTGGATTATTATTATCATCATTTTCCATCTCAACAAAATCAAACAAAGAACCCTCAAGATGGCAATGACAACCCATCTAACCTTCCTTGTTTTCCTGAGCCTTCAGCTGCCAGGAGAGCCCATCACCATGCTTTTTTGGTGGCTCTTTACACCCTTTTCCTCTGTCACCTGAAGCCCACCTTATTGTTTGCCCCCTATGACACTTGAGATGCTCCAAGGTGGACTTCCATTGCCAACACTGTCTTCAATCCTGTTGATGGAATCAGCCACCACTTCCATCCTTTGTCTGAAGGAACTCATGCCCATCAAACCATAGAACTCTGGTTCTACAAACATTAGAGTATTTTGCTAGAGCTTACAATGCTAGGTCTTGGGATCAGCCACACCCACCTGTTAAAAATCTTAACCGTCAGATTCAAGATGGGAGAGATCACACATACTGTCTTGATCTCAAACTCCAACAAAACAACAACAAAGAAAGGGCTGCAAGGAATAGACACTACCAGCAGAGACTGGGCCTACTACCAGATGTCCATGGTGTCAATCCACCTACCATTCAGAATGACATCAATGAAAGGCAGAGAGATGCCATAGAACTTCTTGGTAGAAATCCATCATTACCAAATGATGTTGAGTAACTAAAAATATTATTTGATTTTTCTTTCTCTGTTGTATCACTGAAGACTTAAAATATGTTGATATTTCTTAGCTGTGGGAGGAGGTGTTGGGGTTGGTAGAATTGATGGCTGTGTTCCTTTAGTTTTGCCAAATGGAAATTTGGCACTTGGAGATGGATTGAATGTTGCAAGGGGTAAGAAATGGCAATTCTGCTGCTGCTCAAGCTGGACTTGCAGCACCATGGTTGGAAACAACCACATTGAGACCCATGCTGATGCTGCCAATTCTGATGGTCAAAATGCCAATGAATCAATTCATCTTGACAACAAAACCACAACAAATAGCAATGTTCAGGGTGCAGATGCTGGTGTTGGAGACACTGGTGCTGATGTATGTGGTGCTGCTAGTGCTGTAGATGGTGTCCATTGTTGCTAAAAATAATGCTAGTGATGCTGGTGGTGCAAACACCAATGGGGTAGGTTGTGGCAATGCAAATGCAAATAAAGTGGGATGTGGAAATGCAAATGTGAATGTTGCTGGCTTGCAAATGAAATGTTGCTGGCCGTGGCAGTGGAGGGGGTAGAGGGAGGCAAAATATTGTCTAGCAACATCAGCAGTTTGTTGCAGACCAGGTAACAGTAAACATAGGTGATCCTGAGGTTCATGCTGCAAGAGTCATTCCTCTCTATGCTCCTAACATCAATAACATTGACTCTAGAGTCATGTTGTGGTTTGTCCTCTCCAGCGCAGGGCTGATAGCCTTGGGCATGCAATTGATGGCTACATCCACATGAAGGGTGCTGCTGTAGCTCAAGGCATGAGCACCACCATGAATGGTGACAGGACTGCTGTTCTTGAAGATCAACTTCAAAGAATCATGGATCATCTTTTCAACTAGTTTGAGGTAAGTCTTACTTTACTTTTTGTTCTTTTTATTTGAATTTAATTCAGTACTTCTAACAATCTTATGTTTTATTCTAATTTTGAGTCCTTTTGAACAATTGTATGTTTGACTACAATTTGTTTTTAGAGACTTGATTAAGCACAAATCCCTATTGCATGATTCTTGGCACCAAAAGCTGACATATCTTATCTTATTTCATCAAGATATTTACAATTTTGTTTACTACTCAAAACAAACCAGCATAAAGTTATTAGACAGCTCAATTTTACCTTCATCCACAAATGAATTATCTATGCAATACAGAGGCTGAATTTTGTGTAGTGTTGCAGACAATGCAACCAACTGTTCAGCCAATGAAATAGATGCATTGGTTTCACAAGTTGCAACCTAATAACTACAATCTGTTGTATTGGTTGCAGCAATTACATCAGCTACAATTGATACAACCAATGCAACCACTGCAGTTATTGCTTGGGCTTCATCAAATGCAGCTGATGCAGCCAATGTAAAAGCTGCATCAGTACTAGCCAATGTCACAGCTGCCCTGATGCAACCGGTGCTGCATGCAATAGTAACACCACTCAACCAATGTGACCAGTGCTGCACACAGTAATAGTGCCATTTACAACCAATGACGTTATTGTAGCAACTAGTGCAGCTGGTGCTACATGATAGTAGCACCAGTTGCAGCTATTACATTGGCTGTAATTGACGCTACTATTGCTTGCAACCAATCCAACAGCTACAACCAGGGTCGTGACATTGGTTGCAACTGATGTAATTGTTGCATTGGCTGCAACTGATGCAAAAGTAGCATTGGTTGCAGCAAACATGACATCTGCAACCATAGCATTGGTTGCAGACTATGTTTTTTCCATATCATAGCATTGGCTGCAACCAATGTAATTGTTGCATTGGCTGCAACCAATGCAATAGTAGCATCAGTTGCGGCCAATGCAACAACTGCAACCATAGAATTGGCTGCAGCCAATGTATTTGCTGCATTGGCTACAACCATTGCAACCAGATAGCACTGGTCTCAATAACTGCAATAGTAACTCAAGTTGCATTGGTTGCAATGACTGCAACAGGAACAACTGTTGCAACAATTGCAATTGGTTACATAGCCACAACCAATGTAATAGTAGCACTGGTTTTGTAAGGTTGCAGCAGATGAAATAGCTGTATTGATTGATGCGTTCAATGCTAATGATGCCACTGCTGTATCTGCTGCATTGGCTGCAACTGCTGCAATTGCTACAGGTATCATGGCAGCTGCAGCCAATGCAACAGAATTTACATATACTCATAAATGACTCAAATAGGAACTATTGAACTAGAAAAAAAGAAATCTATATTTTAAAGTTGGAGGTAATCCTCCAGCCTAGGTGGGGACTTGCAAATAGTGTTCACAGAACTAGGTTGATCCTTTTTCAAAGAGTTGTAGCAATTTACAAGTAGGTGGCACATTCTAAGTTGCTGTATTGCCACAGTTGCTGGGTCTGCCAGTTTATATGACACACAGTCATCACAGCAACAAAAAGGACAACTGACCTTGGCATAATTTTTTCAATGGTGATCATGACTAACTTCAAAACTTTGTTCCATTTATCTTCTGTGTTGCTAACTTGATCATTCCTCCCAAATGCATGAAAATAAGAAGTAATACAAACCAAACCAAGCCCAAAAGCATTGTTGCCAAAAGCACTGTAAACTTCATTAAAACACACATCTGAATTCCAAGGAGAAATTTGTTGATTCCACTTGTGTTTAGCAAAGAAGCATCTGAGTTGCAAGCTGAACAGGGAGCAAAAAGAGTGATGATGCCATGTGGAAGAAAAATGTCTCTACTTTGATGCAATGGCACTTTTTGTACCCCATGCACACAGACCTCTGGGCATGGTCATACTCCTCACGTTGTTGTGCACCCTCATAGTCTCCATCTACCCCAGAATATGGGACACTGATGCAGTCTATGCTGTCGTCAATGAACCCAAAGAGTCTCCAAGTCTGAGGCAAATGGTTGAGGACGGGATACATAATTGATGTTTTGTTGTGCTGATTCCAAATCCTCTCCCACTGGTAGTAGCTCTCAATGGCTGTGTGAAATAAAGAAAAATCATGCAGAAATTTGAGAAGCCCCTGGGGACCAATTATTGGATCATACCTTTCATCCAAATCGGCTAGTGCCCACCTAAAACTTCTCCCTCACCAGACATAACCGTTGCCAAAATATTCATCCACAATCTTTTCATGAGTCATGCCCATTGCCAGTTTTGTCAGGGGTACAAAAATACTTCCTTTGGATAAACGTGGTAACCAAGGTGGATATTTCTATTTCTTTAGCCTGTGTAAATTGATATAAAGTCATCACCAGGCTCACACATGTTCATAAATTGAATAAATTGTAGAGTCTTCGGAGTTGCTGGTGGTTGAAATGGGCCATGCTCATGGCAGTGGCATCATCAAGATGATCAATACATAAATTCTGACGGGCACAGTACTGCTTAGGTTGTATCTCCTCTCATGGTGGGATGTGAAAAAGAATTTGGCCTACAGTGGTCCATGCATTGTTCATAGAATAATAGGTGGAAAGAACAAGAACAAGATTTTCCACCACAGAGTCAATTTTGGCAGCTACTGTTGGATCCCCAGCTAATTCTTTTACCACTAACAACAAAGTGAGTAGCAAAACAATCATTGTGGATGCAATTGAAGAAAATGACCAACAATACTGGATGGCGCCGCATGTGTTGACATCGGTAGCAATCATATTCATCCAATGAACATTTTTGATTTTTTGCTTGGGCTGATGGCGCAGAGAACCATTGGACTGTCGCCTTTTGGGCTGAGGAGGCATCTTGCTTTAATGATTGGTTTTGATGGCAGTACTGAAGATTGTTGGATGTTAATGGGATGGCTCACGTTGATCAGTGCGATAGAAGATTGAATGGACGGAAGTGTTTGTGTAGCAATGGATGGCTTGTGCTGGCTGTGTGTTGTGTGTTGTGTGTTGTGTGTTTGGTGCTAGGTGTTGTTGATTATTGACAAGAGTGATGGATGCGTGGCATTCATTCCTTCACTGGGCAATCCAAGCCAAAAATACAAGCCAAGATTAAAGCCACAAAATCCATCAAGCCTACCTATGTTTGGCTTGGAGAAGTCAATTTAGTAGCCAATGGGCTTTGGCTTGGCTTGTTTTGAATTAGCCAAAGTTACGGCCACTCTACGTATTGTACTAAGTATTGTACCTATCTATCTATCTAAGTAAGTACCTACTTATCTACCTACTTACTTAAGCAGGAGTACTAAGTAAGGAGGGAGGGCTTTCCATATCCGCCAGCGTTGTTACGGTGGTAACATTGGGTGATCTCCCGGTGGTGGCGAGCACGTAGCTTTACGTAGACCCAGTATAAACATGTTACATTATCAATCTCACGGACCTCATAGTAATCTACTAGTAAAAATTTTGTCGCTAAAAATTCAAATTTTTACACTTTTTGGCAATTAGATTAAGCATGAGATGTCCATGAGTTTGTTACCGCAAGTTACAAAAAGATTTATCTGGCGGCCGGACATTTTTACTTGCTTTGCTAGATATTTTTAAAATTGTCCAAAAATCTTGTTAGGGTGGTAACATTTGAGATCTTCCCAACGGTAATTTTGTTACTGCCACGTCATATACTAGAATCTACATAGGGGTCCTCCCTCCTCACTAGAGATATCTTTCAATTGATGCAGCAATTTAATATTTAAAACCTAATTGCTAACAGCATAATGCAGATAACAAAGATTCCATCTGGAACAAATTGCAAACAAATCAGATGACATGAATTCACTCAAACTATAGATTCAGTGCTAACCAACATACATAATACTTGTCTAATTTGTTTGTTCCCTGTTTTGTGCATGTTGCTAGTAAGACAGAGACCTTTGCAAAATAGAATCTAGAATTGGAAGAACCACAGCTGATTAGATAATTATCAAAGAGAGCAAATCAATTTTTTTGTTCAGTACATAATCTCCATCTTACCTTGCTCATTGGCTGCCATAACTTGATTTCCATCAGCGTCCTGAGCTTCCTCAAAATGTAAAATTTTGGCCTTAATCCTGCTTGAGCCGGAGCCTGCTCCGATTACCTTGTTGCCATCTGTGTCTTTGGCAGCTTCAAACTGCATGTCAAGAACCATCGGAAAAAGAAAAATTTCCTTTAACGGGTTTTTTCGGATCAATGTTTTAA
>JALLOT010003119.1:0-11736 GCA_036939595.1 Thalassiosira livingstoniorum | reverse complement strand
AAAAATACACAACAATTCACCTTACCTTGCCTTGATGAAGCAAAATCCTATTCTCGAATTTCAGATAGGAAGTAGCTTGGAGGAAGGTTGCAATTGAGGGGATTGGGGTGGGGGAGAGAAACACAATTGTGATAGCCATCACATTGTCCTTAGTAATACTAGTATTGTACCACCATTGTAGTACCAACTCTTACTTGTATGTATTTTGTTAGTACTGCTGATGTAGTTAGTGGTAGAGGTATGTTATAGTAGTATTGATATATTATAATACTATACAATAAGATAGCACTTCTACTTACTCACTCCCTCTGTCCTTGAAAACTGACTCATTGGAGAATTTGGTGGGATTAAGCTCAATTTTTTCTTGAACAGAATTCTGATTATGCACATCCAATTTTTGTCCAACAGAATTCTGATTATGCAAATCAAATTCTTCTTACAATTACCTTTTCAGTGGTGTACAAGCAAATCAAATTTTTGTCAAACAGAATTCTGATTATGCAAATCAAATTCTTCTTGCAATTACCTTTTCAATTATGTATGACACCCTAGGGACAGTGTTAGTAATGCTAATTTATAACATGGGTGTGTCAGCACCTTCATAAGCCTAAATACACAAAACAAAGGGGAGAGAGGCCAACAGAGATGATACATCTCAACAGTACTTTCAAGTGGTTATAATAAGCTACTTACACTAGTGCTACCATGAGAATGAAGTAGATAAGTATTATCAGACCTATAACTTTTTTTTGATTCTGAAAATATTATGTTGTAAGTATTTTGAATAAGTAGTAACATGATCTACTCATCAGTGGTCATATTATTTTGACCTTTTTCAATATACCTGTGTTAAAGGAATACATGAAGTTACTGATAAGGGATCAAAGATTCCACTAATTTCATTCAAATTGATGATAAAAAATCAATTAATATCATTTTTTATCAACTCATAAATTATTGATAATGGATGATAAAGCACCAACAAGGGTTTGTACAAAAAATTTCTACTATGTTCTCTATAACATGAACCTAACATCATATTTGCATCATTGTTTTTCTGTTTGAAGTAAAAATAGATTCAAGTTATATATTTTAAATTTAAGTTTATCTGCTAAGAGTCATTTGTTACAAAAACTGTTCAAGCCAATTGACATGGGTCATATAATAATAATTTTTATGACATGAGAAAGAAATAACAGAATCCATCTGTCGATAAGTAAGTAGCTCATGGCTCATGCCTCCCCTGTAATCTGTTAAATGCCAATTCATCATTTTTATTTTTTCTATGAAAAGGTACAAACCAATATGGTGAATGTGTGAACTACAGACAATTCATTGGAATCCTTTCAATTATTGCTAAATAGTAGCACATAAAAATACATTCTTTAGTTGTACAATGATTTGAAGGATACATAGTAATAGTAGGGGTATTAAATTCTTTTTGATTTTTATTCATATTCTTAGAATGAAGTCTTGTTGTTTTGCAGACTTTTTTTGTTATATTTTGCAGTATTCTAAGAAGGAAAAGGTCAAAAGTTGGTTATGAAAATTATTTTATAGTCTACCTCAGTATATATTGTGATGCTCTGTTTTATTGTGGGCATTTGGATCCCGTGTTTACATATTTTTTGTGTTGAAGGAATATATCTTAAAAAAATTTTTTTTAAATCTAGTAAAATAGAAATCCTAAATTTCCAATGTAATTGACCATAATCAAGGCAAAACAAAATATTCAACAAAATAATAATAGGCAGTAGTAAAACAAATTCTTATTTTTGGCCATATCAAAACAGAATCTACATACATAAATATTTAGATTATTAGGTGTTTTAGCTCTTTTCATGTTTGGAATGGCTATGCCAGTGCCGTTGACCAAATAGATAACAATAACAAACTTTGACCATATCCAACATACCATGTACTTGGTTGTGTCAGAAATGGTCAATCTCTTGGAGGGAAGTCATCAAGCATCACCCATTGATTCAACAATTGGAGCTGGTAGTGAAAATCATCAATTTTTCCCTAGACAAAAAATACAGCCATTCACCAATTTTATGTAGGACAGAAAGAGTGTTTATAAGAATTAACTACTACTACTAAATACAATAGGTATGGTACTACCATACTCAATCCAATTAAAATTCAAATTGTCATTGGTCACCAAATAATGAATAAATAATAAAAATGGTTCAATCATTTTTAAAATTTCCAAAATAACTTGGATCGCGAGGCAATGACTGTTATAGTAATAATTTAGTCAATAAGCATGTTATAGTAATAATATAGTCGATAAGCGTTATAGTCAATAAACGCTCTCCAACAGTGTGATTATCTAAATACACTTAGTACCATAACTCTTAGTAATAATGTCACACCAAACTGACCAAGCCAAGAATTGCCGGTTTTAATAATTTCTTTCAGCTTTCTTTGTGCCAGTGTAGATAGTGCTCTTATTGTTGTAAGATTGAACACCACTGGCGATGGGCCTGATTGAGGCAGATTGAGGCAGATTGAGGCCAGGGTTTTCAAGTGAGCTAAGACACCAATTATTATTTTATCACCATGGTGTCAAATTCAAATGTGTCCAAGGATACTCATTCCAATGAAACGCCAGGTGATTTTGGAGGGGCAAGCTCCAGTCCAAAAGATGAGCTAATGACTTCAAAAAAGGAATCGGACGATATATCAGGGGTCGAACATGAGCACACTGAGGCCCTTCATGTTGGCGCATCAAATAATAATGATTCAAAGAGATGTGTGGGTTATGTCAATGGTGGCAACAGACACCGCGACCTTGCAGATGAGAATGATCGTGCGTCATTGGCAGGAGAAAATTTTGGAGAGGATAGTGCAATGGCCCACGCAGATTATTCTTGTGTTGACAATGAAGGACGCAGCGAAAGGGATCGCGGTACTTTGGACAATGGTGAGGACGTCTGTGCTGCAAGCTTACTTTGTTTTGCTTCCAAGCACCTTTCTAACAAATCATTTGGTTCTTCAAAAAACAACAGCTACTCAAACAGATTCCACTGCAAATGAGCCCGGACCGGGAAATGCAAGGGCTTCAGGAGCGAGTGTGCNTAGATTACTTGCTTTTAGAACTTAAGAAGGGTCATTTTGACGTAGGAATAGTAATAGCCCCTAATCAAAAAAGTGTAGGAAACAATTAATTGCTTGGGGTACCATGTATCATGGTAGATTGAACGTATCTAAATACTCCATAATAAATGGTACTATGGTACTATTATTATCCAGAGATAATTAAACACTGCCTGGTATGCAGGCGCCACACCTTTTTTAGCTATCACAGAAAATTGGAAAATTGGAAATCGGAATGCCCAACTTCCATCTTATTGGGCTTTAACCATGTTGCCAGATCCGAATGTTTCCAAGGAAGCAAAGAAAGGGGACGATCGTTTGTATGAAAACCAACATGTTGGTGGCGGTGCAAGCTCCACTCCAAAGGACGAGCTAACGACCTCAAAAGATGCGGGGGGCGATTTTTATGGGGGCACGCAAGAGCACCGCAGGGTCTTAAAAAATGTGGGTACATCAAAAATTGATGGCGACAGACACCATGGTCTTGCAAATCACGGGAATTGTGCGACATTGGCAGTAGACGATTCTGACGATGTCGAAAATTTTTCTTGTGTTGACCATGACGAGCATGAAGAAAAGGATCGCAATACTTCGGAGGATGGTGAGGACTTGTGGGACTTCCATGCAAGCTTACTGTGTTTTGTCCGTTTTAGCGTCTTTCTAACAAACCATTTGATTCGTGAATAAAACAACAGCCACTCAAACGGATGTCACTGCAAATGAGTCCCGATCCGAAGCCTCACGCAGTGGACCGGATTCCCCCGACATTATTTACATAAGCAATGAAACAAGGGTGGGAGCCTACCGATTATCTCAGGGTAGCGTTGAGCTCATGAGAAGTGACGCCCCTGGGCTGGCAAGGAAGCGCGAAGGACGGCAAATTTTACCTGGACAGAGAATTGCTTTTGCTGATGAGGATGATGAAACTCATAATGAAAATGCTCAACAGAATCCCAGCATTAATGGAGACGAAGATGGTGCAATTCCCCCAACAGCGTATTGCGTCGAGACGGGGGAGCATGTAGTAGTAACACAAACTCCAATTGCAACTGCTCATCGGATCGATCAAGGTCCCAATTCCGATACCCTGGGAGATTCGGCGGAAGTCAACTCAAACCGACAGTACAAACGAATAATTCCATCCGATCCGAGTTTTGTGATCAAACGGGAGGGACCGACAAAAGACATTGTGAATTCTTTGCTTCGTTTTTCGGGAAGTGACGGCGGTGCGACGGAGGAGTCTACTAATTCTGCTGTCACCATTGTTGCTGGAATGGGGGGACTCGGCAAATCTGTTCTTGCTGCAACTGCTGTGAGGGATCCGGCTGTTTTAGAGTCTTTTAGTAGTGGTGTCTCTTGGTTGTCACTTGGTCCCAACAAGTTGACGTCTGTGGGATATCGTAACAGTCTCCTCACTCTCTGCTCCCACATCTCCTTTGAAGGAGACAGCTCACGTGATGTTGTTGCGGCACTTTCTGGATTTCCCTTTAGCATGGAAGAGTCGGAGCAGCTGACAAAAGAAGAGTTCAAAAGGCTAAAGGCCATTGTGAATCCTCTACTTGGTGGAAAGAAAATTCTGATGTGAGTGAGATGCTAATACTCTCTTATTGCTCCTTGAGATTTTCGTCTTGGCTCAAATTTTTTCTGCGAATTATTTTTGTTTAAATTCTTGTGAATAGAGTGTTGGACGACGTGTGGCAGAAGAGTGACATTGAGCTCTTCGCGTTTGGAAAAGAATGCCACATGCTTGTGACAACACGCAAGCCAGATATTGCAGACTCATCCCCCTCGTTGGAGGTTTCGGTGATCAGCCTCTGCCTTCCAAATGAAGAAGAGTCGTTGCAATTATTGGAGAAAGTGTTAGGCGAGTCTCTCACTGAATGCGAAACATGCTCGAAAGCAGATGCAAGAGAAATTATTCGAAGGTGCCACTTTCTTCCTCTGGCTATAGTTAGTGTGGGTCTTTTGATGAAGGGCTGCGAAAATTTTGATTCTTTACCGTCATCAAAAATTCTTGAGTCTCTAAAGCCTGCGGGGGGAGGTGATGTGGACCACGTCAACGTCCATTCCAGTTGCTACCACGTCTTCGACCAGTCGTTCCGATCATTGGGATTCGGAAATGAGGATTTGGGTGGTGCACTTCGTTTATGTTTTGCGGCTTTCTGTGCATGTTTCACTAACATCTCTGGCGGAAGAGCAGCAGTCCCGCGCACTGTTGTTCGAAATTTCTTTACAGAACTGTTAGCCGGTCATGAGGGGTACCTGACGAAAGTGCAAATAAACGAAATGAGGTTTCAGAACATAAGTGCCCAGGGCATCATTCAGAAGCTACGTTCAAATGGCTTTCTTGACCTGCAGGTAGAACAACGCGGAGATGTCCGTAATTTCTGTTATACTGTACATCATGATTTACAACAGCAGTATGGAATGAAATCCGCAATCATTTTTGAAGAAAACAAGAGAAAGAGGCTGCTAGAAAAATTGGGGTGGAAGAAACCCAACCAGTGTCCTGAGGAGCGCGCAAGAGCTCGAGCAAATGCTGTTGTAGTGGCATTCTATGAGCGAAAGGCAACGAAAAATGCCGTAGGGCCCTTTTTCAAGCAAGTTGACTGGTCGCTGATTGATCTTGATGACAAAGACTATGTATCAGAATTTATTCTTTCGCACATGATCTTGGCCAATGAACACAAAAAAGCTGTTGCAACGTTTGTCAATCCCTCAAGTGTCAAAGGCAGGCTGGAAGGTGCTGCATTGAATAAAATGAGAATATTAATGTCGGAGGAAGTGAAGTTTGTGACAAGAGTGGTTGCAAACTCTTTATTCTCGCCCTTTTTTTGGATAAAACTTGAGTTCGTGTATAATAGGATGCTGGTCGCGACTTTCATCAGCTCAAGCACCAACGAGCAGAGAACGAACTTATGGATTCAATCTTCTGAGAACGACATGGTGTATTATCTACACTGTCAGTGGGCTAGTTATTTTGAGCTTGCAAAAAAAAATCTCCGGCAATCGTGCTTCTTAGAAAAATCTCCGCCATTCATTTCAAAAAACTGAATACATCGCTGACAATGGCTGGTCTTGGAGATCATCCTTTTGCTCTTTCTTGGCATGCAATGTTCCTTCTTTACAGTGGCAAATTTGAGAGGGCACTGGAAGTGCGCCATCGTATTTTGGCACTTACGCAAGAGCTATTTCCTCAAGACCATGTTATTGTTGGTTTTGGGCTGGTTGATCTTGTGCAAGTTTATCTTACAAAGTGTGATTACGATGAAGCCATTTTGTATGCAAACAAGTTCCTTAACTGGATCAAACTTAAATATGGAACAAACGATTCATTGGAGCTTGCATCTGCTCTTGCCATATCAGGGGAGTGTCTTTGGCATGATAAGCAAACGGACGAAAGCCTCAAACTGTTTGAACAAAGTCGCGCCATGTATGAAAGACTTGCCTACCATGGAGAAATACTTCCGCATGTTCAAGATCGTCTCAAAGAATTAAATCGCTTCAGTCAAGAAAAAAGTAGATCATAGTGTATTAGGTTTTAAAGTTTTGTAACACTCACAATAAGATTAAGCAAGTGTGAAAATTTTGACTCTCACAAGGATTCTATTTGATTCTTTTGAATGTTTTTAAGCATTGTGCAACCTTGGATCTTATGTCAAATCCTTGACTTGCCCTTGTGCTACTCTTGCTTCTTCTGGTTGCATTAGAGTGGCAAAAGGAGTGTGAGGTCTTTTGGAAAGGAGTGTCCCCAAAAAAGAAAAGTGATCCATCCATGCAATGCTATGAAATTGATTGACTGCTAGTGAATGGCATGGTGATGCGATCAAAAAGAGTCATAAAAGGTATCATTTTGCTTTCATAGAGCTTCAGAAGAACAGAAAAGAAAGTTTTGATTCAAGGATCTTCCAATGAACAGTGGCCAATTCAGTGTGACTGTAACTTTAATGAGAAATGCCTTTGTGGGTGGAGGTGTGTTTGTTGGTGTAGGTTGTGGTGTAGCAGAGGAATGGGTGACTTGTGGTGTGAGGCCAGGGATTTTAGATAACTTGGTATGGAAGGCATCAGGTGATGTTTTTCCGATCAAACACACCCTAAATTCACAGCTTTGTTCAGTGAACTCCTGTACTGGAATAAAAACTGTGTTTTAAGCCCTGCACTCAATCCAACACCTGCAAAAGTATTGATATGAGGCAGGGATTTATCAAAATAATGTGAAAGGTAATAGTTAAAGATGATTTAGCTTGTGCTGTCATAGTTGCCAATGGAGTTTCACACAGGAAGTAGAATTTAATATTGATTTTGATCTGAAATAATTCTGGAGACTCACTTTATTGCTCCTTGATTTTTTTAAGTCAGTCAGAGTTTGCAAATCTGGATTAGGGCTCTTTGATTTGATTTGTGTTTTTGTGTTCATAGATTCATGACAGATTTCTCCAATGAATGTTCTCCTCTTTGGATGCAGATACAGACTTAAAGATCATATTGGTGATAAGTTAATCCCTGTTCATCCAATACCTGTCAGGCTGAACCTCATAACCTATTTTTTATATTCTTCATGGCAAGATATTGGACATAAAATAAAAACGTCAATATATTTTGAAACTCTAAGGTTGAATGATTCTTGTCACTTGGCAAGCCTTTCATAGCAAAAACCACTTTGTGATGCAACAGATGCTTGTGCATGATCTGGAATAAGTAAAGGTTATTCCTTTTTAGCAGAAATATTTCAACACTGTTTCACAGCTGACTCCCACAAAATACTGCTCACAAACCCTCAATTGTGGAAATTTCAATCATTAATGCTTCTCCAACTGCATCGTTGTGGATCTGCTGTGTTGTTGCTGTTGTACTAGCTTTGGTGACAAATTAAAAGCAACAATTCAGTACCATTGCCTCTCATGAGTTACACTTTCTCCATTATTTTTATGGATAGCACCATTGGAAAGAGCAGAATAAAATGTTTTGATGTATGATTTGCTATTTTCACCTTATTGATAGTAGGAGTAGAGCCTGAAGAATTTTGGATGGACATGGATTATTTATTGTTATGTTGTTTGATATGTTGTAGTGCTTATCATGTTTCATGTTTTTGTCACAATCACAATTTCTACAAAACACTTAACTGCAGTCCATCTTAAATGGGTCTAAAGTTTTAATACAGATAATCAGTACTAAAAACATAATGGATAAAAGGATAAAAAAGGTTTCTTTTTGCACTGTTGGGTAGTCAAGATTTGAGTATGGGTTTCTCTACGTGGAAAATTTTGTCATTTGATTGGTTTTATGCAGAAATTAATTTCTACTACAGAGCTAACTTATGAGAACTTTCATAACTCAAAACATTTCACATGAGTTAGTAATGAAGTGGTAGAGGTCAGCATGAAGGGTTCTTGAGACATTGTTTATAGAAAAAGTAAAAACAGCAGGACATACTACAGAGATCTATTTATAGGAAGTGATGTTGTTTGCACCGCCCAGTGAAAACAGCCCAGGATCAAGTCCAACTCTAGGTGTTTCATTTCCTTGGATGTGGTGAAGAATTCTGGTGACAATACATTTGTTGTCATCAAACAAAGTAAATTCTTTAGCACTCCCAAAAGTATTTTGAAAATTATTAGGGTCCAAAGAAGGCATCTTGCAAAGAGTACCCATCTTCAACCTGTTATTACACAAGGAGTTGGTGAGTTTATTGATGGATGTGGAGCATGTTCACTGAGCCTTAAAGAATCTATATATTTCAATTGATATCAAGAGACTTAATCTTTGCAACAGGTTTCTTGTTATCAACTGGAATGTCTCTAATAAAAAATACACCATTTGAGTTGAAGCATTGATTTTCTTTTGGGGGAGTTGTGCTTTCATTAATTGGAAGTGGAAAGTTGAGTTGATGCCATATTATCATCAGTCTTGTTTCCCTCAATCTTCGAGACTGAATGCCACTTTTTTGATATTGTATCAATCATTGGTATCTGTCCTTCATTTGGGCTATCATCTATTATCTTGAGTTTTGGCAAGAAATTAATTGTAAATACCAGTGTTGGGTATAGCCAGGACCATGTGATCATAAATTTAACAACCTTCTTTCATTTCTTATTCATCATCCTCTGTGCTTGTAATTACCAATATCTTGGTATAATAGTTGCACAGTAAAACCCAGGAACTGAAAAATGCACATTGATGCAGTATGAATCAGATTCTGTGCTTATGATGAAAATTAATTTTACATTTTGATACAACTACTATACAAACCAATAATGAATCTATGGTTCAAACTCTGATGAAACAATTTTCTAGTCTTTGTATCCCTGAGATTTTCCTGTGATTGTTAAAAATGATGTTACTTTAGGGGTTAGAGACAGTCTCATTTGCAATGATTGACCTTGGTCAAACAAATCATGATTTATTTTTTCAATAAGATTATTCATCTTGCTCCATTTGCCTTGCATATTTGAGAAAGATATTAGGAGCAACAAAATTAGCTGCACATGGTGAGCATATCAGATTAATAGCTCAAATTTTCTGTTGTGCCTATATATGCAGCTATGTGATCTAGGGTCTGTGCTACTTATGGTTCCAAGTGTCTTTTCTCTTGATCCATGTTGTAACAGTCAAGACATGGGAATTTGAAGATGTGAGGTCATTTCAGAAGATTAAGAGGATCGGCATTTCTTGTATCATTATTGTATGAAATGATTTTTTGTTATTAATCAAGTGGAACCATAAGATCAACAAACTCTCAAGCCATGCGATTTTTTGTGTACTTATTGTCCCATATTAGACAAAAAGGACCATTACGGAGAGATGTTTTTACAATCCATTTGGTTAAACCAGATATGTGTATCTATGTTGACTACCTTCTTTTTTCTAATTTTCTTAAAGGACATTGTTTTTTATATAACTTGATGAATTCTTTTCACATGTCAATGTCATAATTTGGTCTTACAAGGGCTAGAAGAAGCAGGTAAATGAAGTATGAAGAAAGATTTTTTGAGATTTTGGTACGTTTATTGAATATTTGGTGTTGGTACATGACAACTTGCTGATTGAAAAAATGCGCTGACTTTTGAAGGATGAAAAATCCCTGCTAAAATTCAAACAAACAATGGAAGAGCTCACAGGATGTAAGATTGCTTAATTCGTGATTTCTTTTGCTCTATTACCAACTAGCAGTCTGATTTTCTGATTAGTACTTACTTTTAAACTGTTCCATGCTCCTACAGCTCCAGGCAATACAAATGGCATCTGACTGCAGGGTAGTAATGTGTAATGGGGATCAGTCAGACTACATGTATTTGTTGTTCCTAGAATTAATTTTTGGATTCTCAGAAACTAGTACATCCAACTTTATGATTCAAACAAATGACCAAATATTTGTTTGTACTGTAATTTCAAATTAGCATCAACAGCTAAATATGATGACAGAATTGCACATGCCCAAAGAAGTCATTAGACTTGCAGTAGCAACAACAACTAATACAATGCAAAGTAGCAGCTATATGATAACAAACTATTTGATCATTTGATTTTCATTCTAATTTATACTTGTTACACTTGGATTGCAACAAAAAGGGACAAAAATTGAACAAAGAGTTTGATAATATTTTATCCTTCTGTGCTCTACAATTTGCAAAGTTTCTTCAACACAAATTTAATCAAACCAAATAGGCCAAGATGAAGTGGAAAAGTTGCTGTTGTTTTACATGATCTTTTAATGCAATTAATGACAATTGAATGGATAAAATCATCTCATTTCTCCTCTTTGTTCTTACTTTTGTTATTTCTGTATATTTAATACCATTAAATAGGATTTTAAGTATGTTTCTATGTTGTGCAAAGTCCAAAATGTGGTAATCATGGGGCTTACTCTAGTTTTCAGGGGTTTCCCCAAATATGAAAAACATGTTCTTTGATATATAAAAGAAGGTGGGTTTGTTCTTCCCCTTTTTTGATTTTCTACTTCATGCCAAAGTTGAAAACAAGGCAAGATTGTTGCGGTTCAAACAAAATGCTAAATTTTGCATCCACATAAATACCAACTAATTCCTAAGTGTTATCATTTATCGAGGTGTTGATACTTTCATGACAGCATCATATCACCATGAATTGTTAAGAAACTCTTCATTACTGGTTTGTACTACCATCCTCATCTAATGCAACATTGCTATTCAATCACCTTTACAGTTGGCAAAATATGACCTTCTAATTTTTGAAAGGACAAGGAGCTTGCTCAGTTACAGTTGTTATAAACCAAAAACCAAGTCCTCAATTTTTAATGTATTACTTGTTGTTGGTGATTTGTCTGTGTTACTGGTACTGGATTTGGCAATTCAAAGTGATCAGAGATCATTTTGAGATGTGATCTTTTACAAAACCAATGCCATTATGGGTATTTTTATTACATTTGTTGGTGCATCAAACACAATTATTCTTTGCTGATTTTCAAATTTGTAAGATGAAGTATTTTCACGTGATGATGAGAAGAAAAATTAATACATACTTGCAACATATCCACTTTTCAATACCTTATAAAACAATTGGACTAAATTAGATTTCTTCCAAAAAACCAACAACAAAGTAGTACACACACACACACACACACACACACACACACACACACACACCACATAGTACGAG
>JALLOT010003118.1:0-11723 GCA_036939595.1 Thalassiosira livingstoniorum | reverse complement strand
GGAAGGTTGGTTTTACTCCCAGAAGGGTAGAAAAAATCACGAATGTCATAGCAATTCAAGAGTACAGTAGATAATAATATTGTAATATAGTAGCTCCGCTCTAAGTAGGCTCTAGAGCTTCTAGCTCTAGCTCCATGAATCTCCAACCCGTCCCCATCCGCTTGGCATCGGTCTAAGGTCTAAAAGCTCCTTCCAGGCTCCATCTCCGTCCAGGCTCGAGGCAGACACAAGATGATAATGCCAATAAAAAAAGATCATCTCTGCATTAGCATCTCCGTGAACGGAGAAAACAATTGCAAGAACAACGGAGAAAGCACAAAACCATTCCAGAGATCATGTCCACTCGCCCTCTGCAACGAATTAACTTCTTCTGCACTACATGGTATCCTTCCTCAGGACGAACGTCCAACCGATGGTGTCCTCAGAACGACTGCTTCAACGTTAGAAAAGGCGATAACCAATCGATTGGCATCGAGACAAGATAGTAGTAAACCTTCCGTCTCAAGTGAAAGTCATACTCGAGATTCAGTTGAAGTTTTTGTGAGCGACGATGCCCATTTGCTTCGATGTCGTCCATTATCAGCTGTCGAGTCTGATGACTCAAGTGGTAACGACTGCCTGCCGCCGATGCCACATTCTNCCACATTCTATCTTTGGGATAGTTGAAGCTTCTAAGTCCTTAAATGATAAACCATTGCAATCTCGTATGAACGGCAGAAACAATGATGTAAAATCAGACAAATATAATGATGTTGTCGTGGATTTGACGGTTTTAGAGCTTCAGTCTGATTCCAATTCCAGTGGAGAGCAAACAGCTTGTTGCTGTAATCATCCAAGGGGGCACTGGAAACGTAACGTCTCTCGAATCGGTAGAACTCCTACGGGCACCAAAGATGAAAATAAATCAGGCGCAAAGGTCGCGGAGTCCAGCATTGGTGCCACCGGTGACATCAACTGTCCTGCCAGTGTAAAATTTGTCGACTTGACAAAAATGCAGAATTTTCGTCGGAGAAACAACAACGTGAACGAATATCCATGCTTTGATTCACCTGGGAAAGTGTTGCACTTGCTTCGATCATTGCTAGAATGTGAATGTGGTCATTCTCAGGTGGAAGTGCTGGGTGATAATGTAAATATTCGTGGCGGTCTGCATTGTGCTTCTCCTTGGAAACATGGCTATGTCGGTGGCGAAAGTTCGATAGAGAGAAAACAAACAACAATTCCTCTTAGGAAAGCAGGAACTGACTCTGTTGTATCTTTGCTGGTTAATATTCCTGAATTTCCAAGTGATGACGAGAGCAGAGGGGATTCAATCGATGTATTTTGGAGCGATATTGAAGAGCGGGAACTCAATGAACTTTTGAAGTTTCGCACTGGCGATGCAGCTCCAAGTTACTTCCTCTATTCAACATCTGAGCTAGTAGCTAATGACTCTGTTTCATCGGATGTTCATGATGAGTTACTTGGTGGGAGATCAGCCTCTGGGAAAGTTGGGCTGAATTCTGTTATGCTCTTAAATTATAGACATTTGCCTCCAAGAGATGTAATCTCTCACGGCAACCCATCTTACGCAACAAATGATCTTGTTCCGTCACATAATTTCGTGGGATGCCAGTGGGAGACCTATTTGGAAGATCCTCCAGAAACTGAACTAGATATTTTAATGGGAATTTCTGTAAATCCGAAGCCAGTTGTAAAGCATCGAATGGTGGCCCCTCCGTATGACTGATACGGAGAAGAATATCCGGGTATTCTTGATTCTTTCCTGGAAAAGATAGATGTCATTCGCGGAGAAGCAATGCGTATCCCACAGTGGACTGCTTGGCCTGAAAAGAACCATTATTCTTCCGACGAAAATGAGGGTGATGAAGAGGGTAATCCGACCTATCCAGCTTCTTGGACAGTATTTCCTTTGTGCCATACCTTCCCTGCAGATGATGTCACTCAGCGAAAATTCATTGAACGAACATGTGCATTCGTACCTCAGACAACAAAATTACTGAAGGAGCTTGGCCCAGTCCTCCGCACGGCTCTGTTTTCACGATTGGAACGGCGAACAACATTGGGTACACACACCGGATGGTCGGATTTAGCAAATCATGTACTCAGAGTTCACATTCCCCTGATTGTACCTGGTGGAAAAATCGGTGGTTGCAGCTACAATGAAGGATTATGTGGGACATGGGTGGATGGATGTGTTGAAACTCATGATGAGGGACGTATTATTTGCTTCGATGACTCCAAAGTCCACAGAGCTTTCAATTACAGTGATGATGAGCGGGTAGTACTCATTGTTGACTTGGAGCGAAATACAACACAACTACCAATTGGTAATGCTACTGGTGGACACACAGAAGAACTTGATTCATTTATCAAACAATTGACTTAACGGAAGCAGCTGGTTCAAATTTGTTATCTACAAATCATCCAAAAGAATTGACTTAACATCATAAGGAGCTGGTTCAAGATAATTATCTACCTACTGTATTAATGTCAAATCATCCACTCTGGAAAACATATGAATGATCTGACTTAATTCTTAATTCACAAAAGATCCAAGGTTCTGATGAAAAGAGCTGTTCTGCCTTCGCAAACCGCAACAGTTGGCCAATAATGTGCACGGACTTTAAGTCATCTGATTTTCTCCAACAATTATACAGCTAGAACATTTTGAATGCTGCAGTCATTTCCGGTGTAACCCTTGAAACATTCGCACACTCCATTTTCGTTACAAAGCCCTCTGTTCGAGCATTCTGAAACATACTGGTATTTGCCTTCATCGTGAGGAGTGAAGTGGAAAAGAATGACAACTCCTGTGTTGTCGGACCATGTGGTATCTCTACCTGCGCCCGAAGGAGAGGTGTTTGAGTTTTCTGGATCTCCTTCCAGTCCCCTCCATCCGAAATTTGCATTGACTTCAATGATGTTTGTGTTAACACTGTGCTTCGCAGTTGGATCTGCAACAATGTCAACCGTTGTTGCTGGTGTGGTTGTAGAGTTTGAACCAACTGGAACAGTGTAAACCTGAAAAATGGAAACGAAAAAGTCATGAGCAAAACACGGAGAGTTATTGGGAATCCTTTGAATAGTCGACACACCTTTTTCACTGTGTAAATATTCCCAGAGTCTAGGTTTGGTGCAGTACTATCGGCGCATTCATTCAAGGCAGTACCTCCAAAGATGGGACTGGCAGTTCCAGCTCCCAAATCACCTCTGCCCCAACAAGAATCAACCACGAAGAGTTTGTCACCTTTCTCAACGCATACGTGGTTGCGTGGGTCGGGACTGTCGGGGTTGTTCCTGCAGCTGGTATCGTAGTTGGTGTAAATTCTGTTCGTATCCTTGTCAAAATATCCAACGATGCGAGTACTGGAAGCGCCTCCTCCTGAGTTATCAGAGATTTCGGTGTCAGTTCCCCATCCCATTTGCTGAACAGTCCCCTTCGTTGTGTACACATACATTTCAGTTGCTTCGCTTACAAGGTTGGCGTTGCTGTTGAGATTGGCAACTCGGAATTCTTTCCCAGTTGCTGCAGCGTCATACCAAACAAGATGATATGAGCCTGGCATGTGCGTATTGTATCCAGGAGTGGACTCGACAGGAACAACCTTTATAGCGTGTGGGAAAGCTCCGATCATGTTGTGAGAAGTGGAGCCGTCATTTTCAATTACTACTCCGTGGTCCCAATCGGCAACTTCGACATTGTTCTCGGGATCCCAATCAGAATCTCCCAAACACTTTTTGAGAATCTTCATTTCAGCTGCCGTCAGAGAGCCACTTGGGCCAGACAGATATCCGAGTGATCCAGGTCGAACATTTGCTGCTGTCCAAGAGTCATCGCCATCTGCAGAATCAGCAAGTACCTTGACAGTGATTCCTTCACATCTTTGTGCAAAGTAATCCAACGATTCTCCTAAGACTTTGGTGTGAACACCAGTTTTTAGAGTGCCGGAAGCAACTTCCACTGTCTTACGTGACCCATCAAGGTATTGATCCAATTCCAATTCACGGAGCTCTCCCGGGTTGCCTGTGAAAGTAAGTGTGTATTCAACTCCCTTATTCGTGTCAATCACACTCTGAGAGCATTCAACACTTGGGACAACTCCATTGGGCAGCTCCAAGAGGGATTCTGTAACAGAATCGCAGTGAGACGTGCCATCGACAATCCCGGTGCCTGAAACAGGAATAGGTTTTGTAACGAAATCTTCTCCAGTGGCATCGTAGAATTTAATTGCGTAAGTTCCAGAGAGCGCACTGGCATCGCTTGATTCAAACCTCACTGTTGTATGAGTAACACGTGCTGTTGTATCATCTGTGTAAAGTGGATCCACACCACTGAGGCAAACGCGATCTGAACAATCGGGACCAGTGTACCTAGACTCAAAAATTTACGCATTATTGTAAGAAATCATATGCCTTTTCTTACTAAACAAGACGAGATTGGCTTACCCAGGATCGCACTTGCAGCCCATGCTGATATCCTTGTCCCACAAGTCATAAACATTGCTGTAGTCCAAGAATGCAAGTTGTTCGAGTGTCATGCATGTCCCATGGCCAGAGCATTGGTCGACTTGTGGTTCTGCCGTTGCCCGGCCAGTAAAAGCGCTTCTTCCGTTGAAAACTTTGAACATCAAGTTGCTTCCCTGTCCTTGGCCACTTCCGGGAGTTTGTGAATTCGCTTTACTTGGGCAAGATGCTCGCTGGCATGCTGCACCGTCGTATCCAGGGAGGCATTCACATTGTCCAGCAGTTCGATCACACAATCCCTTGTTCGAGCATTCCATGTAATCATGCGCCGTATCAGAAAGTACGCTCCCAGAAGTATCTTCCATCAATGGATAACCTTCGGTAGTCCCATAAGGGTACACGGTTGAACCTGCCACAACGATGTCGTCGTGGTCGCCAACTGAAAGTGACGCATCAAGATCTCCTTTTGGAGTGTCGACATGTGCTCTTCCGAATGGACACGTCCCTAGGGAAAACAAAAAAGCAGAATGTCTTCGAATGTTAGTTTCCCAATTCAATTATCAGTAGTTTCATCAATTCGAGTTCAATAGCAAAACTTACTCAGCGAACAATCCGAGCCTTGCCAATTTCTATCGCAAGAGCACATATCATGAGGCCCACATTGGCCATGTCCAGAGCACGCGTTAGGGCATTCCGCTCCAACATGGCCTAGAGTCGAAGCTGCCGCCACTGCGAGAAGAAAAGATCCTCGTGAAAATCTCATGGTCTCAATCCTCTGAGGTGAATGTGACGATGATTTCAACTTTCTCCAGAGAATGACTGAACAACACCCAAACACGAAAACCAATTTTTCAAAACGTTGCCCAGCAAATTCGAATGGTTTGAAAACATCCACCGGCCTTGTGGTTGAAATCAATTCAAATTCCAGTTTTGAATTTAAAAATGATTTCCAATAAATATCTTTATTTATTTCAACTCGTTTGCAAGTCCTTGTTTGCACGTTCACATTCGTTTCCCTATTGATTGAATCTGAACCAAGCCTGAACCTTTGCACATCATTTGTTGTTCTGCTCACTACAGTACTAATCTCGCCACAGACACTCCAGAAGTGAAAGTATTGAGACTCAATAACGTCTTCGAAAAAGTAATTTCCTTCCTTGGTGTTTATTGTACCTTAATTTCAATTATCATCGCGAGCTCATTCTTTATTGACACCTACATAATATCAAATGAAAATTTGTGATAGTCCATTCGCATGGTTCTTAGTTTTCAAAGCCCGAAATAATTTCACCAATATTTTTGAGTGTCAAGTCTAAAACTAGTGTAAAGGTAATACTTTGTTCTCTGTTTTCCTGTCAGTTCTTGGGTGCATAGAAATCATGGTACCATATTATCTGCTTTAATATTTCAAAAGCTGCGGACAAAAATAATACTAAGAAGCTAGTGATGGCCTAAAAGAAACATCTCAAAGTGTGCATAAAGAACAAATGAAATTGTTGGCATTTCAAATTATACTTTTTTCTGAAAAAATGTGCCTGATTTCTCCAGTTCATCCTGGAGCATTTGCAATTTTAAATTACACTCATAAATGAAGCATTCAGTACCAGATGTTTCATCACTGGATTATGATCATGTTTCAGACTCATTCAGCAAGCACATGATTTCAAAAATCTATCACATCATAATACTGATATCTCTCTCATAATACAAAAATCCAAGATCATGTTGTGAGTTCAAAAATCATCATCTCCAAAACATTGAGAACAGTGCTAAAACCACATCAAGATTTTTTTCTGATTGAACCATGTGTAAACTCATAAGATATGTTCATTGTATAAAAAAATGTTTATTAGAAAATTGTTGCCTATTTTTTTGAAATCATCTCCAGGTTTTCTTGTGATATTGAGCTGATACTTCACTATTGTAAAAAAGAGCTTTTCTTGGTATTCTTAATGAAAAACAAGTAGCTATGCACATTTCTTTCTCATTTTCCAAAGAGCAAATTTGCATGTTTGAATGATTTAGCATGGAGTGAACAAAGAAAGGCATAATTATGATATCAGGGAAAAATCATGTTGTTACTTTTCATCAAATGGACATATGTCCACCAAAAAAAGCTTTTGTCACGTCAGCATGGGAGCTTTTTCTTTTGGAAAAGGGTCAACTGCGTATATCAAGGATGTAAATGTTAGACTGATACCATCCAAAAACAAGTATTTGACTGGGTTTATGCACAATGTTTTTATCTTGTCATTATGGTGAGTTGTACTCACAGTACTAAATTCTTCCACTCCATTACATTTGTCTTCAGAATAAGGAGTAGGCATAATGCTCCTTGATTTCTATTATTTAGGAAAATTGAATGCTGTTGTTGATAACAGTCATGATTGATGTGTTTCACTACATACATGAGAAAAAACAGTAAGAACTTTTGGGGTACCTTAGTTTTTTCTTTTTCTCACTCAGATGGACACTGTATGTAACCGCACTGTTGACTGGAGAGGGTTTTCCAGTCACATCTTTCTCATTAGGAATGATTGCTTCACACAAGTTCCAAACCAGAAAGGTGTGTCCAAAACTCACTCACAGTTGCTTGTGGTTGCATTTGTGTCTGCTCAAGTGAGAAAAAAGTAAAAACTAAATAATGTACCCCAAAGGTTTTTACTGTTTTTTCTCTCACATGTGCAGACACAAATGTAATTGTGTTTGACAATGTCTGGTTTTTATTCACACAACCTTTCTGACTCAGCACTTGTGAAAAGCACTTGTGCTTATTAACCAGAAAGGTGTGACAAGAAAATCCTCCTCTCCAGTCAACAGTATGGTTACATACAATGCCAATGATTAATGGTTGAAGTTATCTTATTCTGAAGCTATCAGAAGTATTGAGAGAGCATACAATTAGTTGGGAGTTAGGTGTTGCCAATGAAAACTTACATTGATTGTAATGCCCATTTACTTGGCTAAACTCTCTTTAATAAAATCAATGATAAACTACTTGCTACTTGTTGACAAATTCATCACTAGATTATCATAACAGGGGTCAACATGGAAAAATGTTCACTCATTTGTTCGTTGGTTTGTGACATGTTAAACTTAACTCAGAGTTACCTTTTAGTTTACACTAAAAATACTGCATTACTTTCAAAAATAGCAGTTTTTTTGTTAGCTTTAATCAATAAAATCTATGTAGGAAACATTACAACCAATATTATTTTTTTGTACTCACAATTATTATTGTATCATATGCTAAGTAAGTTTGTATCTTATGAATGTATGAACCCACTTACTACTTACTCTACAAGTACTCTCTACCACTATGAGTACTTATCATTTTGTATCTCAATCTATTAAGATCAGGGGGGGCCTAAAGGGGCCTGAACTGTATGGATGGGTGGGTGGGGGCACCATTACTACATCAACATAACATAAGGTACTCTAGACTCTAGAAAGGTACATCTTAAGAATTGCAAACATATCCTTTTATCTACACAAGGTTTACTTACACCATCATCATAATATTATCAATCAAATCACAATTATTTTACTGAAAGATTGGAGATGTGCATCTCAATGAAAAAGAAGTCATGACTATTTCCTTTTAATTTTACACCAATTGATAAACAATCACATTTTTATTGTTAAAATCTTTGTAAGATTACAAAAATATGGTGGTGGGGCTTAGGCAATTTCTGGAAATACCAAATGTTATAATTGCAAGAATAATGTTACACTACTGGAATGCTCCTGATCCATTAAGCTTTGTTATTCATGCAAATCCAACCATGGTTTTGCTACCTTTAGCTGATGGTTGTCAAGTTACATTCTCACAGATTTAGGTAGCTACTATTCCATGAACCCGCCTGGTATAGGAAGTTTTGAAGCCCAAGGAGACTGAAAATCTTCATTGAATATTAAAGTTAATCCTAGCCAATATGGAGTTTGTGATATACAAATCCATGTGGCAATTCATCTAAGCACACCCAAAAATATCAATATGATGCTTTTGCACAAGTGTATTGATTTCATTATTGGAAAAATAAATTCAAGATTAGAATTGACATCATCTCCAAATTACTTCAATAGTTCATCTCTCTCTGTACAAAGCGAGCAGACAAATAAAGATGTTTTAGAATTTTCTGCATTTTTCTTTCTTCCTTATCCTTCTCATGAATATCAAAAGGAATCATTATGGTCTCATGTGATCTATCTGGTGAGTTTGGGTCATTTGTCATTTTTTATGCATCATCATACTGGGTAGGTGTAACACTTAAACTTTAGCTTAAGTAATTACTGTTGTTGATTGGATGTTGTTACACTAGTGTTGGTGTAGTGAAGGGAAATTTTGGACTGTTCTCTCTTGAATGATGGGATTACTGGTGCTCCAACTTGATGGTGTTGTGGTTCCTGAGCTATTTGATGAATCTGATAATGAATTAAAACTAGATGTTGATGATGAGATGGCCACAGGACCCCATGTGGTAAACTTGAGTTCTAGAACAGGTCATGTGGTTCTTTTTCTTTATTTTGAACTACCAGGATTGGTAATGAATGATGAAGTGATATTATTTAGACCCAAGAGCCTGAATGATGAGATCATATTTAATTTTTAAAGACTGATTTTCCCTTGATTCCCTTATTGGGTCATGACTGATGCTGTCATTGTCACTAATATTCCAATTGCATCCTTTTGTGGGTTCATTTCATTATCACCCACAATGGTCCAAGACATGTTGTTGCCTTTTTCATCTGACTCAGTTGCATCTAGTCCATGATGGTGCATCTGGTTGTTACTGCTGTCAGATAAAGGGTTCTCTGACATTGTTGGTGTTCAGGCTGTTGCTGTTCTTTTGGTTTTAGTGGTAATGGTATTTTTTGATGATGATAGGCATTACTGTTTATCATTTATCTGCTGGTTCCCCAATGGTACTGGTTTGTTAAAAAATGATACAAATTTGAATCTTACATCCAATATACTTCCACTTATGGTGTCATTTGATGTCTAAGACTAGGATTCCTCTTTCTTGTGATGGTATGCAAATGTCATTATTTTGAATGGGAAATATTTTGGGCTTGTTTACAGATGTTGAATTCATTTTCAAAGTCTACATAATAATAATGGTGTTTTGGTTGACCTTTTTCTTGTTGTTGGTTTATACTTGTACAGTCATTTTTCATCTCCAGGGGATTTGTATTCAAGTTCCAACACTAATTCTCTTTGATGCTATCTTTCCATGGTGCTCAGTGTGCTCACTTTTGATTCCACTTTTCTCAATTATCAGTTCTTCTGCTAGTTAAAGTTTCCAATCTGTTGCAAATTCTCATATTATCCTTTGAATTTGATCTTCAAATGACTCACTCTTTCATCCCATACTTGTTTTTTCAGATCCAGATCTATCTATTCTTGCTTGTTAATCTTTCATCACCTTTGATTTTGATTTCAGTCATCATTATCAGTCTCTCCTAATGTTTGAACTAAGGAGCCTACACTGCTAGAGTCACTGTGCTTTAGTTTTTGTAGTAACCAACTTGTAGCTAGAAAATTGGTGACACTTTACTCTTGAACAGTGCAATATTTACAATAGATTGAGTTGATAAGTATTTAAGTTTAATTTCCTCATTCTGATTCACATTACAGATGCTGAAGGTTGCTTGAAATTCTTTGCATGAATCTTCTTTTCCATTCTGTTTTGGATGCTTCACTGATTCTGGGATGAGAGTACACTTATTTCTGTCATTGAGTGGAGTATGCACACCAACTTTTAGATCCCTGATATCATTGAACTCATCATCATCATAATTGAAATCACCTAATGGCTTTTCCTTGACAACATGGTTAGTTTGCTTTACCACATTGGAGCCATTTCCTTCTTATGATGTTTTTTCTATTCCTTCAATGCAAAATAGTTTGTTTTAAAATTGGATTGACTCATAGCTTACTCTCATTTACTCTCATTTGATGGAGGAGATACTAATTCATTATATTCAGAGCGTTGGTCGGAAATGGGATTTCCTAATGACAACCTTTGTCATAAATGTTACAACAGACTTAGACTCAGATTCAGAACTGAAATAACTATTGCCTGGTAGATACATCAATGACACACCAATGCTGGAACAATTCCTTCCATTTTCACTTTCTTTCCTACAAAGTCTCTTCCCCTTAAGCTTCTTTGCCATTTTCTCCCTGTCCATAACCACAACCTGAATTCCCTTGGCTAAATGTATTATCAGCCTACCCACAGAGATTTGGAGTCTTTCATCTACTAGAGCATTGATACTCACGTTTATCACATACACATGCTTTAAACACTTATTGTACAGATGACAAAACTGCAATGAAGCAAGCACAATTTCAGCTTATTAGTAGGCTTAAATTTTACATAATATACTTAGGTAGATTTTGTACCATATTTAATGATATCCCTTTTGGCAAGACTAAGAATTTAGGACATTTCTATAAGAAATCCAAATTATTACATAGCAAAAATGAACTAATTTATTTTAACATTGTCAGAATTTGATTTTGTGGATATCAAGAGCTAGAGCCACATTTACTGGGTAATTTACCTGGTAAAGGGTAATTTACCAGGTAAATGTTGTTTTTGCTGGGGTATGGCAATTATCCTTAACCAAGGGTAAAACAAGAATTTATCCTTATTGTTTACCATGTTAAAAGGAACATTTACCTCCACAATTTACCATCTACCCTATTATGCAAATACATCAAATAATCCAAGCTCATTGATATACTTCAGATATGGGTTGGTTGATACTATGAATTCCGATATTTTGAGAACAAACAAGTTTAAAACCATTATTATTTGATAAAAAGTTTGTAATCTCATGAAAATAATGTACTTATATCTATTTTTGATGTTTATATTCATTTACCTTCATTTACCTTGTTTACCATTTACCTATGCAATTTTTAAGTTGAGTAATTACTGGGTAATTTTTTATTTACCGGGTAATTATGGTGTAATTACCCAGATTTAAGGTAAACAGACCTCTGAAGGGTAAATGGCATATGGGTTATTGTGGCTCTATCTCTATTATGCTAGGACTACAGCTAAGAATACCTAACAGTGATTTATGCATTGTCTGTAGTAATATCAACAATGAATATTTGAACATGGTAGTGATGTCTAAATCATTTTTTAGGTCTAAATAGTATCAAAAGCTTTATAATTAGTGAAAATGGAACATCAGTTGTGATTATAATCTTGGGTCTACAAAATAAGGGTTCCTGGCGA
>JALLOT010003117.1:0-11703 GCA_036939595.1 Thalassiosira livingstoniorum | reverse complement strand
AAACACAATGCTAGCTATTTGCATGCTTACTAGCTCTTACCAGTCTGCCCTAGCTGTTTCTAGCGTAAAGATAATAAAAGGAATATTTTCTTAGTTTGACTTTAATTCAACAGTTTAAAAAGGCACATATGGATATCAATGGTGATGCAAATGGTGATGCAAAGGGGCAAGGAAAGAATTATTGTTGTTTCTGATGAGGAAATGATTTGGTTGGTTATCACAGTGTCCTGTGTTGTCTGATTGTAACAAACATATGAAACAGCACCATCTTTCTCTTGTGACTTATTTTTCAACAAAAATGCAACAATAAAAAACCGACTTCTGACAGCACCAAGTGATAATATTATATCAGAAATGCAAAACAACAATATGATGTAATCACAATCACAATGACTACATATAATGGTACTGCAACAACCAAACCAATTGGAAAATTGTTGTGGCATTACATACACCAATTACTTCCACTTTGACTATGAATGCAACAGCAAATTCTCTTGAAGCTCTCATGAACAAGACAAACAATGACATATCACATGCTATTGACACCACAAAAGGAGCTCATTTTTCTTGTTTTTTAGTGATTCATAGCATGTTACTTACCCTATTATCATGTAAAACACTTTTTTTTCTTTTTAGGTAGGAAGGTTTTGTACCTAGTACTGATTCCTAAATGGAAAATTTTGTAGAAGTTTAAAGATAATTTCACAACAACTGCAAAATGTAACTCAAATCTTCAGACCAGGGAATACAAGAACATGTATTTAAAAGCTCTGTAGGTCCAAAATTGACCTAATTCAGATTTTCTGGCTAGGGCAGCCCTGCAGGTAATAGTGTTTAACAATAAAAATTATTACCACCTCTAATCTCCAACCATGCCCTTCTTCATTTCATTTGGTACAAACTTTGTTGGAAATTGAAAATCAAAAAAGAAACATTGCAGAAATTGTTCATCATCTTACTTTCTAGGGATCACATTTGTATTTTTTGATGTCCTAGGTGTGTCCTACTCAGTCACTTACATTCTCATTGAAGATTGAGAACATTTTTGAATAGTATGATACATAGAACAAAACAGTAATGTGGCTTCATTCCTTCTCGTGGTGTCACTGGATTTTGTTTGCTGTACTTATTGTTGTTACTGGAAACAAACAGATTCAAAGACTGCTGACTGTATGGAAAAACTTTCCATTTGATTTTGCTTCAAGATGATGATGTGTTACTGAACAGTATGGAACTGTTGAATGTAGGTATTTCATCTTATTTAGTTGTGTTGTTTGGGGTTGCACCTGGACCTGGTTGGGTGGATGGGTGACAGATGGAAATATGTAAGTATAAGAGTTAGAGTATAGGTTTGGTTATTCTATCACCATTCATTTTCAACAGGTATGGTAACTGGCAATATAAATCATGCTGTAATTGTAAATGGAGACATGGTAGGGTGGATAATGTGCAAACACAATGATGCACATACCATCCTAAACACCCTCATCTGGGGGAAGGGGGCATGGGGCAAAGGGCAGGGGCATATTTTCACTTCAGAGATGCCTTGCCTAATGGTTTGAGTGAGCCGCAGCCAGCGGCCGCACATCATTCATTGTTCACATCATTATTGTGGCCAGCCAAGCACTGAAACTTCAAAAAATCTGTCTCTGAATTTAAGATGTCACGTTTGAAACAGGACAAAAATCAAAACTGTATCGTATTGTATGTACCATAAGTACTAAGTAGGTATGGTACCTATGGTACTTAGTACTTACTTAGTACATACAATCGTTGGGCGGGTAGTACCTAACATAGGAGGGTTTGAATAAATCACGTCACAGATTTTCCGTGAAGGACTTTGTTTTTCCGGTGCGAGTCCTTCCCGCAAAATTGAAGATTGAAGCAGGATTGAAGTTCCTTCTTGCCGCTATCCGCTATCCGCCTCCGGCTATCTGCCTCCGCTAGCCGGTAGCCGCTAGCCACTGCCCGCCCCATCGTTCATCGTCCATAGCCCACAGCCTGCCTTTCTGGAGCATCTGCATTTCGCCCTGCAATGACAGATACCAAAAAGCTGTCTGCCATCGCAGCAACCGCAATGGCGGGCATCGCAACAGGCTGCCTTACCTTCGTCAGTGCGGTCGACGTCCGAAGCTTCCTCCAACACGTATCCGACGACGATCACAAAAAATCAGTGGACTTGATCCAAAAGCATTTTCCAGTATGGTGGCCCAACGGTCGCGATTTGATGGTGCCTGTCATTTTCGGAAGTGTCTCCACCAACCTGTTGGCGTGGTGGTCGACAAGCGATGTTCGGTTTGCCGTTACTGCAGGAATGGTGGGGCTTATTGGACCGTACACGGCAATTGTGCTGGGGGAAGATATTGAGAATCTTCGGAAGTCGAATCCGGTGGAGGTTGTGGAGACGACGCGACGGTTTTGTAGGCTTCATCATGTGAGGCTTGTTGCGGCGGCCACGGGTTTTGCTTTGGCGCTGACGGCACTGGCAGATTTTTAATCTTTCACTTGGTTATTTGCTGGGGACGCCTTTTGTACTTTGAGAAACGCTGAAATTCCAAGTTGCTGAAGAAATTTCCATTGAGAAGGAAAAGAATTCACAAAAAGGAGCCGGCTTGGGGCTTGAGGCATGGTTTTGCGCCATTGCATGGCATCATTGGAGATGGTAGTAACATATAATATGATGAGAAGCAAACTTGTTGAGGGGTATGTCAAAAATCCATCGAACACGACGGAAAAATTCTGGCAGACTTTTGATTTTTGATGTAGGTAAGTAAAGGTTGAATTCGTTTGGCAATTTGTTCAATATTATAAATGTAATGATCTGTTGTTTTAGAAAGTTGGATATTGATCTGTTACATGCAATCAAGTCCAGACTTAAGCAATGTAGAATGCTACTTAGCCCCGATAAGGTGATGATTTTTATATGCACACTTATTTGAGCACATGTTACTCCAATTTGAAAGTAAGGAGTGAAAACAAAGTAGCAATCACCTTCCCATACAGCCAGAAAAACGATACAGTTTAGAGCTGCAATTCAGCATGCAGGTATCCGCAACAGGCAATGCATCAAATTTTAAAATCAATCCAGTTGAAATATGGTGAAAAAATAAGGAGTATACAATGCTTGATTCTTGAGAAAATGCAACATGGTGAATCCAAATTTGACAATATAAAAAATCCATGTACCATTTGAAACAACATGTGGTCAGAGGTCTTTGATTTAAACTTGTATTTGTGGGGATTGTTTTGGTTTTGAAGGGTGGGGAGTTGGGAGGCAAAGTCCTAGAACAAACAAAATGATACTTGAGCAGCCAAAACACTGAAATGAGATCCTTTTCCTCTGAAACCAAACGGTCAATAGCACGACACATCAAAATAGGGGATTACTTTTGTTGTAAATGGGCTGTAAAACACTTTTTTGTAGGCGTTTCAGAAAAAGAAAAACATGTATTCCAGAAAACTTAATTTCCAAGCCAATTGGGGGTTTAGTCCGGCGAATAAATGTTTCAAATCAAAAACAACTCAATGAACCAAAGTAATAACAAACTTTTTCCTAAAACTGTTTTTCTTTCTAATTCATGTCATAAAGTTTTCTTGGAATTGTCCATGGAAATTTGCCTAAAAAAATCAATGATGTTCATTTGCTGTCAAATTCAAATGTGTATGGTAGTGGTACTGTTTAATCATCTTGAAGTGGCAAGATTGACTTGTACCTGGCTAAAAAAATCAATTTCATGTGAGGTTTCCAAGAGAAGCAATTAGTTGTAGGCTCCTTCTTAATAGTTGTGACAAATCTAGTGAATATTTAATGGGCATTCACACAGTAGTATCTGCTTTTGAATTCATTTGAACACATCACAGAAACTCTAATAGAGACTAATGAAGATCCCTAAAAGCAAGCAATTAATGATAGCACCAGAATGACTATACTAGTAGTCTATTTAGATTTGTAAAATGTAAAAAGATGCTTGGAAGATGTTTTTTCTCCTGTTTATTTGTTCAGGACATGAGGTGACTAGAGCCATTTCCGTCCTGGAACTTTGCAGTCCAGTGTACTACTTTTGAGGCTTGATTGACCATAATCTGTTTGCTTCTTTTAAGAGTTTGTTATTGACATGGCTTCTTATCCACAAACAAAGGCAACCCTTCTGCTCAAATTCTCTAGCTCCTGGATTTCCTTCCTTGTGTAAGTTTCCCATTGTCAGTGTTTCCTATCTTCTCCCCCTGTAATGAAGGTTAGGGAAAGCATTTGCCTTGGGATAGGCAAGTTTCTTCAATTCAAACAAGGTAGTGATGTGGATCAAGAATTTGAATTGATGTTGACATAATACTTTTTTGTTTGAGGAAATGAGGTTGAGGTGCAGATCTCAAGAAGAAAAATTACAAATACAAATTGAATAATTTTCTACTTGTCAACTTAATCATATCATGGAACAAGAAATGTTTTGGATACTCAGTTTTTACTTGTTCATTAAGGTTTCTCAATAATTATCTTCTATAGAAGTATTAAGTGCATGTTTTGCATGTCCCCCTGTGTTCTCAAAAAAAATCCATCCACCAAAACATTTTCCCCCAAGAAAATTATGCTCCTGGAAGGAATTTTTCCATTCCCTCCTGTTTTCTCTGTCACATTGCCCTTCTTGTCACTCATTTTTAGGAGGGGGGATCAAAAGAAAAATCAGCCTTGTCTAGTTCCATGTATGTATCATCTTTCATGTATAGTAATTGTTCTGGTAGGAATAGATGAAAATATTATTTTGTGCTCATCAGTTATATTCAAAATACTTGAAAGTATTGATGAACATAATATTTCTGAAACCAATGTAAATGCAGATTATTTCAAAACATGGCTACAGCTATTTCTATTGTCATTGTAGAACAAACAAGTTCTTCAAACAATTTTTGACAAGTTGATTGATCTTTACTTTCAAGTAGTGACATCTGTATGGCAAAAAGTAAAATCTAGATCATTCAGAAGAAACCTAACTGGCTACTATGATAATACCCCAATGTCAAGTATTATTTCATTTGACATTTAATGAATAATGATGATAACCTTGTTTTTTGGGGATGCAGAGATTCAGGTCCAACATATTGTCTACAATGATATTCACTTAATATCTTTGTCAAAATATCATCTGTCCCTGATTAAAGGGTGCCTAAAGCATTTTTGTGCAATGCATGAATGTTTTTATCAATATTTAGACCAACAGCAAGTATTAACAAATTGATTTCAAAATGAATACTAGGATGTAAATAATGTCACAATGGGGGAGTACAAAATATATTCAACCCACACACAAGTTATGTCTATCTATATTCCAGATATCCTATCCAACTCCAACTGACTTTAGATGTATTTCTTGGTCATTTCTTAATGATTTCCTTTTTTAATGCATTCAAACAAGAAGTCATTCCACTTTTCAAAGAGAAATACCAATTTATACCTATGACAAATATCATTTTTTTAGCTAAGTACAAGGCTTGAATCCCCAAAAACCTTTTAAGGCATCTTTTGGGCTTTAGAGATAACAAACATACACATAAACATAAAATAAGTTTAAGTGTGAGATAGAGCAGTGAAAGAATTTGAACCAACACAAAGCTGATCAATTGAATTTTTAGTTGATTTTTTTCTTAATTTCTCTCCAAAAATTACCTATTCTTATGGAATGATATTAACAAATAGTATTCTCAAATGAAATCATTCTTGATTCATGATAGACACTAAATTTTTATCCAGCACAAAAAGTGCATTGAAGGAGTTATCATTTGTTCACTCCTTGTCATAAAAGAAGGGCCATAATGAGCAGCAAATGTACATGAATAATAATACTTTTGTGGAATAGCTCCCTATTGAGCATGCTTTGTTAGCATCTTTGCCACACAGCTTCAAAAACTATTGATGTGCAATTTTCCAAAACAAATAATGTAGCATGCAGGTGGTTTCTGAATATCATTGGTCATGAAAGTTTCTATTTTGTCACTAGGAGCATGATGAGACATGGCGTTGTGAGTTTGAGGGGGGAATGACACTGCTCCTCCAATAGGATGTGGAATGCAAATCAGCAAAATATATTGGTTTATTGATGGTAAATTGTACTTTATTTGCCAGTCTAGAAGAGCAATCTGCTATAAATAATTAGGATGTCTAATGATTTCCCTTTATTTTGGGAATCGCTACTTATTGATCATTGCTTCTTATTGTCCATCATTCATGGTAGATTTTAGATTCATGCTCAGCACAAAAAAGAGAACCAAATGGTTATACATAATCTTGTACAATCTCCACATCCCATATAAAAGAGATGCTTTGACCAATTTTAGGAAGAGGACACTGCACTTTGCCTCTAGTTTCTCTAACTTGAAAATATACATGATATCAGTATACACTTTAATGAGGTACAAAAGTGCTACAAGTTGAAATATTTCTCAAACAAGACTTGAGCGCAATCCATCTTCTAGTTGGGACTCTAAAGAAGGTCAGGTTATTCCTGAAAAAAGATCTTGATTCTGGGGGTAGTAGCTGCATCTTCTTATTTTTGTAAAATGAGAGTAACCACTCATGTAATATCATTATGATTAAAGTTAAAGTTCCATGCTGTGTATATTGATAGCCTTTCAATTCTTGGTACTGAACTATTTAAAACTGAGCAGCCAAAAAGTATACTTTGATGTAGGATGCAATTTCTTCTTGTGATTGGTTCAATAAAAAAAATAGCAAGGTCTAATGAAATAATAATATTCAGTATAGAAATTAAAAACAATTGAGCACCAATGTATATGCATCATGACAACAAAAAAGTCAGGATAATTCTGTTGGTATTAAATTACTATCTAGAGGCAGATATCTTGTTACTCATAGAACCTTTAACAGTTTCTTTGTATCTTGTGTACACCAAAAAGATCTATAAAAAGACTAATCCATTTTCATGAGAACCCAGGTCTTTTTTCTCCTTGTTGTACATTCTACTATTTCAGGACAAAATTATTTGATAGCTTTTTTGGGACAGGTCTTTTGAAGACTACATAATTTTAGTCATTATGTACTTGTTCTATAAAATTAGAATCTAACAGGTAAATGTTGACTCTTGAAGTAGTCAATACAAAATATCACCAAAGCAGTATCATAATTTAATGTGAAATAATACAAAAAAAAATAAATTTATTATTAATGATCTCATTTTTAAGCAAGATTGCTTCAAAAATGGGGTGTTCTCAGTATTTCACATAGAGAATGATAGGAATAGTACTTTATGTAAAAGTATAAAGGTCCCTTTTTTGTAGACAATATTTTTGAATCTGTTAATAGTATTCATGAAAAGTTTATCTGTATTTATTTTAAATTCCAAACCTTTAGTGCCCAAGAACACATTGCCTTCTCTCTCAAAGACTGTGCCAATTTTGTCCAGAGTTGTTGTTGGATTCTAGTACACACATCCTTTAAGGTTTTATGTAAGTGTATGTAGTATGATATGTGAGCCTAGAAATTAGAAAGTACAACCAGGGATATGTTAAAGTAAAAAAAGAAAAGTGTGCACTTTTAAAGTTTGGCCAAAATTGGCCACTTGATGTTATATTTTACTTTATAAAACTTTATTTCTGGAAAACTAAAGTTACTTTGGAAATTCACCAAAAACCTTAACTTTAAAGTTCATTGATTCTGAAACTACTTTACTTTACTTACTTTAATTTTTTGAATTTAAAGTAATTATTTCTGATGAAGTAAAGACAAGCAAAACCAATTTTTCAGTCAGAATTCTCCTATCATATGATGGAATATTGAGGAGGAACAAAGTGGAAAGCTCCAAAAAGTTTGGATGCTAATAGCATTTGTAAGAATTATTGTATCTTATGGCAGTGAGTAGTACCATAATTACCTAAATACATGTATCTATAATAAGTACGTAGGTAGAACAGTAACCTGTGGTTTTTTCAATCAGAACATGGGAAAAAGCATGATTTTATGAACGTGAAATGTTCACAGATTGGCAGAGATACTGGGTGTCTAGCTTGCATTTGACATTGATTTTTGCTAGCTTTTACATGAAAATGTCAAATCTTGAATGTTGAACACCCAAGGTTCTGCACTGAATTATGATCAATTTTGATCACAGAATCTTCCAATAAAGTGCCACATAAATAAACAGAGATGTATTAGACATATATGATTTACAAACTTTTTAAATGTTTCTGTTACACCTATTAAAGCTACTGAGTCAAGATAAATAAATTTTTAATAACTTAGACCACTAATCTGATAGTTTGCAATGACCATCAAGACATTTTAACCAGACAAAATGATGTCCTTATAAAATATATATCTAATCAGTAACTATCTTTCTCCCCAGTTATCATTGACAAAAAACAGTTAAATATGAATCATGACTTACATTCAAAGTGTGCATATATTTTCAACCATCTACTTCAATCTCTCATATTAGAGTCTAGAGTCATTTCCTTTTGGATCTTATCATATCCTGATACCAATGATATTTGTGAGATTTTATAATCAATGAGGTTTGTAAAAATGTGAAACTTATACTGACTAAATAAAGTATCTACATAATAAAAAATATGTGAATATAATAGGTAAACAACATCATTTTTAAAGAATTTTGTGACAAGATTCATGGGAGTGATAAACCATGGTCAGTTTAAGAAGTGAATAATTAGAATTTATTTTTTGTTGTAATTGGACTGACCTCAAAAATGACATATCAATTAGAATATATGAGACCATTTAGACTACAAAAAGAGAATGAAATGAGTCAACTTTCATAGATGGAAAATTTGTTTTGATTGTGGTTTTGTTCTGTTTTGTTCACTTCTAAAGCAAGAAAATGATTTTTAATTTTTAGAAATATATCATAATGAAAAATTCAATTGTGGCTTTTGTCAAGTTTAGAATCCAAATGTTGAACTTTTTACTTGATAGCTAAATGGAGAGATTGTATTATACCTTCACATTGTAACATACTTTGGACTTTTTGACAGAAATACCTTTTAGGAAAAGTATAAATTTGATATGATATCTGAATTAAATCAAAATAGATTATTTTTAGGATTAAATATATTAATAAGATGTTGATTATTAAAGTATATTTTTCAAATAAGGTTGCATCATTTGGATTGAGCTTAGTCAGCATTCTACAATCATCTTTTTCAAATTTTATTTTGTCTATTTTCTCATTTTAACTTGACTAAAACTGTGAAATATTTGTTTGTCATTTTTGACTTTGCAAAAATCTAAGATGATAACAGTATGACAACTTGAGTTAGTTTTACTTTTATTTCTTCTATCCCTTTTCTCACAGCATTTTCATACCCTCAGTGGTTTGAAATGTTTCACATAAAGCACCCAAAAGTTTAGTGTTGCAATAATGAAAAAATATCAATTAAATTGTATGTAACTACCATTAAATTGGAAAAACATTTACTTTGACATATATTATTCATTTATGTCAAGACAAGTGGTTACTACCTATGGTTGGTGGCAAGAAAAACCTTTATTCTGTATAACTTTTTGACTTTTCCTTGCAGTAACATTGATATATATCTCATTTTGATGCTTATCAAATCATGTGTTGGTTGTATAAGTACAGCATTAATTATGTGTCTAAAAAGATTGATGGACCCAAACCCAAATTTTATTTTTTATCACTGTGAAAATATTCTTTTCAAAAAAGTTTATTTGAGATCCATCATCATCTTATCCTAGTCACTTGTTGCCTCAAAGTGGGCAAGATCAAAGTGACACTGATGTGAAATCAATTTACGCATGGAATACTACATGAAAGATATTTTCCTTAATTATGTGTTCGAATATAGTCTCTGACATGTGTGTCTTTTATGAAAAAGATAAAAGGACAGTAGGGTGGTAAAATATTACTAGTAATATTAATTCCTTCATAAACTAGGACAAAAAGATGACAAACAGATGATTTGATGGTTAGATCGTACCAGTATATGTATGTATTCCTTTGTGTTAGATTAATCAAAGATGAAAAAAAGATGCAAAGAAGGTAAATTCTTACCTATATTACTAATTCCTAAATGTTTTTTGATCATTCTCAATAAAGCACATGGATCCTTAGACTTCAAGAGTAAAACATCATCTCTCACTCATGACAGTGAAGAGGAGGTGGTTGGACATTAAACAACAAACAAATTATCTTAATGCTTTTTTATTTCAGCATCGATGCCACACCATCTTATCATTAAGTGATAGTAAGTGACAGGACATTACTCTTCACCATTTACCAGGTCACTGGCTTTTATTGCACCAATGAAAAGAGCAAAAAAATACAAAGCTTTTGATACCAAATATCAAACATGTCAAATTTTGGGGTCATATGACAGCATTATAATTGGTTATATCCTGTCTCAAATTGTAGACCAGGCTAGTCACTCATAGTAGACTGAACTAATAAGTAGATTCTGAGGCTACAAGTGTAAGCCAAGTGATCAGCAGGGAATTTAGAATCTCCCTCCATCTCCCTCTGTCATTGGAACATCTCTGATTTCTAAAGAATGTAAACTTTAGGATTCTGTTAATTTTGGGCAAAAAAAATTATATATGAAAAAGAGAAAAGAAGATTTCTGGAAGTGCTTGTTCTTTATTGCTAGAGTATTGCAGTCATCTTGGTTATCCTGTGTGATTACTTAGATATGGTTCATGTGGATCTCACCATTATTTGCATGATTGGTGATTGTTCATTGATTCAGAATGTGGACAATGAAAAAATAACAACTTTGCAAAAATTGAAGGTATGTGTAGTGCTGTTTGAAGGTAAGCACGTCAATTATTTATCTTTTATGATGTCATTCCATTGTGCAAGTGTGTTGATGTCATCAGGAGAAGCCGCTGTAAGGAATCATTGGCCAGATAAAAAGTTCTTGTGTTGATGGAATAAGACGTGGTTGGGGGGCTTGTTGCCGAGGTCCACCAGCTGGAGTGATGTTGAGATCCAGACTGGTTTGATGGCGCCGCGTTTGATTTGTTCATGGCAGAAGGCGATGGGGACAGAAATGTGTTTAACCTTTGTCGTTACTTGATTTGCCTCCATCATGTTGATACAGGCACCATTGTCTTCGAAGGCCTTGGTGGGGAGGGGGTTGTCACAGCCAAGAAATGCTTGCACATGCCAGAAATATATATTCATTTTCGTACTTCTTGTATGAAATGATCTCACCTCTCTGTCCATTTAATCCTCTGCAACATAGAACTGTTTTTCCTTTTTCCAATGGACAATTACGCCACTGAATAGGGCAAGGATGGATGATGACTATTGTCAAGTTCATAAGACTCAAGCATGAATAGAAATCAGGGAAAAGACAGAGTTGATTTGGGATGGAGATGGATGTGAATTTCCCGTTGTCATAGTTGTATTGCATTGTTTGCCTGGAGTTGATATTGATGTCTTGAGGGTAGATGAGTGGGACATGGGGACTGGTGGCGAGATATCAAAGAACTCGTGATGCACCTTTGAATGCCGGGCATGAGGGGCAGGAGTTAAATTGTGCTAAGCCTGCTGTCGCAAAGCCAATGTCAAACCTTGTGAATATCACTGGGTGATTGATGCAGTCAATGCTGACATTATATGCGCCTCTGAATTGGTGTGACGTTGTTGATGCAAGTAGTTTTTCATATTTTGAGTCAGTTCTATATGGTGTGTCAACTTGCTTGAAGGATGGATT
>JALLOT010003116.1:0-11722 GCA_036939595.1 Thalassiosira livingstoniorum | reverse complement strand
TATGATACATAAGGAGTGCTACTTAATATCGCCTGACCCTCTCATATTGAGTCCTGTACGAGAAAATGGCCATTGAAGGTGTCAAAATTACCTTTAATGTAGTAATTTTTTTATAATATCACAAATGATTTCTCAAAACAAATTAAAGGTACTTCAGATTTTTTGAGACGACGAAATAACCCTTACATTAGGGGAGAGCTGCGAACGTGACCCACCTACCTACCTACCTACCTACCTACCTACCTTATTTACCTACCGGTATTTTTTAATAATAATACTCCCAGTAGGTACAATAAAAGTATTACTAGTATTATAATACTCCTAATAGTACTAAGGATACCTTATAATATTATAATCGTAGTAATATTATGGTATTGATGGTATGGTACAAAGTAGATAGTAGTACATTCCTACATACTTCTTATTAGGTACAACATCATTCATTCGATCAACTTCTCAAACTGCCCACCTCACTGCCCGACGTTGAAACCGACCCCAACCCCCAACCCAGACCCAAAACCTCCCAAAACCAACACCAACCTCAAGCAAACATTGATGTTATCAGTTAGTGCTCATCAGGCGTAGAAACAACATAATAATCGCCCGGAATCTTTCATCACCTCATTTCAATTGTCTCAGTACAGTTGCAAACACTACACTCGCATGTGAATGGAAATTTGCCATCCTGTTATCTTTGCGTCATCAATTGAATTAGAATTGAATTGTAACCATGAAGTTCGGCAGAATTCTTCGGGGCAAACAGCAGCAGCAACAAACGCTCGGGCGCATACAGCATCAACGACATCAACAACATCAACAACAGCAGCAACATCAGCAACAGCAAGCCATCTATAATGAAGAAGATGATCTTTTCGGTGCCAACCTCTCAAACGACTTTCGTGGCACGAATCCCTTCGATGGCGGCGGTGGCGGAGATGGCGATGTCTTTGATGATGTTTTTGATCGACACCCTTGGCAGAAGGGGCATTCCTCTCCGAGAGAAGACAATCGAGGCACTACTAGAAAAAGTGGTGGTGGCAGTGGCGGTGACGGTGGCGGGTATGGAGCCGGAAGCAGTGTTCGTGAGAGTGGAATAAGTCAGTGGCGGCATGAACATCACGAGCAGCAGAATGATCAGTACCAGCAACAGGCACATGGACCGGACCAGATGCAGCAGCAGCAGCAACAGAAGCAGCAACAACAACCACCTCAACAGAGGCAGAAATTGCCCTACGAACTTCTAGACGACGTGCCCCCAGCAAAAATACCCATAGACGAAGAGGACGGAATATTTCCAGATGGAATTCTTCATTCTTCCAGCTGGCACAATGAAAACGGAAACGGCCCTCATCCTCCAAGAGGCCACAGGGTAACATTTGACGACAACATTTTGACACATTCCGACCATCGCCACTCTCCCGTTGAGAGTCCAACGGAAAGTCCAAATGACAACCCATATGAAAATCCAATGGTCAATCCAATGGAACATCCCAGGGTCCGTTATCCGGTGGAGGAATTGTACCCCAATGACAATGTTGACGTATACTTTGGACAAAGTGATGAGAATGAAGATATGAATACTGATTACCATCGGCGTGATGGAAGACAGACTGGCACTCAGTACGGAGGAAGCTATCAACAAAACACAGCTTCTAGGTATGCTTACGAAGACGAGGATCCACCCTACAGAAATCCGGCGTATGATAGCCCCGAGTCTCCCGACTCTCCCGACTCTCGGGGCTATCAGCAATATCAGCAATATCAACCCTATCAGCAGTATCAGTCCAATCCATCGCATCAACATCATCAGCATCGTTATCCAATTGACTACAATTATTCCAATATAGAGGATGACGACGATGCCGAAATGGATTCCTTTAGCTCCAAAGACTCCAAATCTGATCAGCAGTGGCAACCGATGCAACAGGGACAACATAGGCAACACGGTCAAAATCAGCAGGGATATTCGCAAGAGATTCAAATCACCGAATCCAGGAGTGACAGTGAGATTAGCGAATACGAGCCCATGATTCGCCGTGATAACAATTACGACAATGCATTTGGCGACCATGGAGATTATGGCGATGATTACAGTTTGAGTTACAGAGAGGGCCCTCAGCAGAATAGACCCGCACGAACACCTCGGGGTGGGAGGGGAGATGGCACACGATACGGATATGACGATGGTGCATTTGAACCTTCTCCTTACGGCTTATCTAGCCCTTACAGCCCGTACAGCCCATACGGTCAACGCAGTCGAACCAGTCCTCACAGCCAACCCAGTCAATCCAACAAATCTAACAAATCAAGTCCCTATAGCCTCCCAAGTCCATACTCTTACTACCACAGTCGTGACTCGCATGGAGTTTCTCCCGGGAGTCATGACGAGTCGTCCAATGAAGGAAATCAAAGTGATCAAAGTAATCAAAGTATGAGCACATTTGATCGTCTTTATGACAAAGAGGATGTTTACGGATCTCCCAGTGACGGCAGTGGAGACGTTGGTGTCGGTGATCATCAAGATAACCACGATGAAGCAATGGAGGTACAAAACACACATTATGGTGGAAATGACAACATAAACATTGAGCATGACACCGACCATGATGGCACTGGCAAATGGAGAGAAGCAGAGGAGTTTCGTGCTAGCCCAAGTGAGGCACGCGAGGCACATGAGGCGCATAGTGCAGCTCGGCACAGTGAAATACAAAATTCTACTGGTATCGGTGGACAGCCTGAATCGCCACGCGGGACACGCGTGGCATCATCCACATCAGCCACAGCAGCCACTCCTCTTCGATCAAACCGATTGCCAAGTCCAGATAGAGGTCCAAGTCCTCGTCGCCAGCAACTATCTCAAGTTGAAGAGGTGGAACGCACCTTGAACACACAACGGGTTGACGACAAATCTATTGAAAAAGATGACGGAAGCGCCAGCAATGACAGTCAAGATAGAGCCAAGATGGACGTTGTGTCCCATCCCATTGCACAGATGATCAAAGGAAAAGGTAGGGGTGGCGCTCATGACGAGATTAGTAAGAATAGATGTGGCAGAAAAAAGGATGCAGAAACTGCAGGTGACATTTTTCGAAAGATTGGCAAAATTGATCCAGATGATGTGGAATATGAAAACGAATCCTTCTCTCGTAGCGACTCCAGTGATGGAGGCGAACATCGAAGAAATGAAGTTGCTGTAAGAAGGGGAAGAGATCCTGAGACAAAACACAAAATGGAGCCCAGTGATGTGCTCCCACGAGAACCAGAGGGGTTTGTCTCTCGGCCTGCTGTTGTTTCACCAGTAGCGGGTCATAGCAATGTTTACAATGAGCAGTACACAGACCACTACGATGGAAGAGGCGCGGGATACTTGCCAGCAAAACCTGCACAGGGGCAGCTGTTTCCAGATATCGATTGGAGCGAGGATCCGAATCTTCGTGAAAGGAAGCAGCCAGGCGAGGGCAGCCCGCAGAGTCCGTACAGTCTGCACAGTCCGCGCAGCCAATCCGAGTATGGAGTAGAGTCCTATGTGAGTTACCAACAATCCAATTCACCCACAGCCTCATCCTACCAGCATCAATCAGATGATGTGCGGTCCCAAGAGCCAGATGACGAACAAATGGAAGATATGAGATACTATCCAGGACAAGAACCAGAGGGAGATCACTACATTAGTGAAATTGCTGACAGAACTAATAGAACTAGAAATTCGCAGTATCGTCGCTCTCAACACAGTGAACAAGGGCAACACAGACGTAACAGCCTCGTCTCAAATTTTGACCATGTGTTTGGAGAGGATAAATTTGAACCAGGACATACTAACGACAATGGCGAGTTCGACTTCCCTACCAATGTTTCAATGGGTTCATCTGCTGGATCCAACGATGAAAATCTGATGGCTTTGAGCCCACGGCAAAGAATGCCTCCACCGGCTGGAATGAGTCATTATCCAATTGATGATGAAGATTCATCGAACGACTTCACGCATGGCGAAGGAGCGACAAATGAAAGATTTGACAATGAATCTGGCTCGATAGAAGAATACACTCAGGGTCAAATGACCTCCAATGGTGATGAAGTTTCGGTCATCTCAGATGATACAGAGCTACAAATTTCTCCTCGCATTGTTCGAAAGCAGGAACACAAGGATAAAAGAAAGGGAAGCAACCGACTTCATCCCTACAGAATCAAGAAAAAGGACTCCATAGAAGAAGACATGAGATTGGATTTCGAAGAAAATGTGGCATCTATTCCAAGTGCCACCGAGATACAAAATACCCTTCATTCGTATGATATTAAACGAAATGATTCCATTGAAAATGAAATGATGAATGTTGATTTTGATGAAGAAGCCCATCAAAGGAAAAAAATTGTCGATGGCTATCTTTCTGGAGAACAAAGCAACCCTTTTGCTAGGGAAACTGATATTGGGAGAACTTTGCATGAAGTCGAAAAACGAAGCAGTGTTGAAGCAGCGATCAAGTACTCTGGGGGAGACGAGTATGAGTCCCAATCTGACACAATACTCTCGCCACCAGAAATCAGAAGGACAAAACTTCCTTTTGAAGCTATTCAAGAAGAAGAAGAAGACGACGAAGAAGAAGATGCAGATGCAGATATGAGCTCAGAAGAAGATTATGAACAACAGTCAATGGTCGTTAGTCAGTACTCATCGAGCGACGATACTGATGCTAGTGATGACCCCACGATATTCCCTTCCAAGGCAATATCTCGGATGAACTTGGGTGCAGATCACAATCGTGGAGAGCATGAGCCAGATGAGCTTGTGGAGAAGGCATGTGACTTCCTCGCAAGAGGTCGCAATCAAGATGCACTCCATACTTTGACAGTGGCACTAAAACGAGCCCAAAATGACACAAACCACGTGAAGCAAATGATTGATAATCATTACTTACAGAAGGAAGGATACAACCGCCCAAGAACAAAGCAAGAGAAACAACAGGAAGAGGATTTCGAAGAAGAGTTGACGTCGAGATTGCACCAAGCGGCATCAGAAATGGCAGATGTAATCAATAATATTGGGGTCGTTCATGAGATGGACGGCGATTTCCATGCTGCAAATAACTCTTTTCGCGAAGCACTCGATGTGTACAGAAACATGTGTCACCGGTTTGAAAATACAGNGTACAGAAACATGTGTCACCGGTTTGAAAATACAGGAGATCAGGATGTAGATCGGACAGTCAGCAATATCATGCAAATGGGAATTGCCATGCGATCCCATCAAAAACGACAAGATTTGCATCAGCGTGACGAGCAGCTTGCAACAGAAGCAGTGCAACAAGCTGATTCTAGGTTTTACACTCAAATAAGAATGGAGAGGCTGAATGTTTTGATGTGCGTATTAGATGTTGAGAACGATAGTCTTGGGAGGAGCCATCCGATGGTTGGGTCGACTTTCATCAAAAAGGCTAAGCTTCACCTAGAAATGTCACACATCGACATGGCAGTGAAAGATTATCGGGAAGCGATTGAAATTCTGAGGGAAGGACTGGGGCCTATTCATCCGAAAGTGGGCTTAGCATTGAAAGATTTAGCAGATATTTATAATTACCATGGAAATGGCAACAGAAAGACGGACAAAAATACTGCACTTTCACTGTATGAGGAGGCCCTTATGCCTCTATGTGAGTCATTTGGTAACGTAAACTATGAAGTTGGACTGGCTTACAACAGCATCGGCATTTTGAATTGCATGAAAGGGTGAGTTAGATCCAAGGAGTACTTTTCGTATTGCGTGTTATCCACATTAGGTTTGCCGTTTATTCAAAGTTCTTTGACGTATTTTGATCCAATCAGGGAGTCGGCTCGTGCACTGAAAGCTTTTTATAACGCTTTGGTTAGCTATGGAGTGAGAACCAAAGTGGACGTGGAGGCAAAGGGTCAAACGTTACCTGATGTATTTTTCGTTTGGATTAACGTTGGAGAACTTCACATGCAAGAAAAAGAATGGCAATTCGCTCTGAGGTCATTTCAAAAAGCTCTCTCTGCATTCCAAAGCTTGGACCAAGGACAGAAAAACTACCTGCAACGAATAGGCCCAAGGAGGTTGATGAGATCCGAAGTATCGTCATCTGATGATGAATCCTTTGATGACAATGAAACCCTACATGCTTCTGTTCTTCAGAACATTGGAAGAGCCCAGAGCATGCTCCATCGGTACGGAAAAGCCATCGAGACACTCGAGGAAGCTCTTCGTATCCATCGTATCATCGAAATGAGAGGCAAAGGATTTAGTTCAAGTACGTCTAGAGATGTTGCTCGCATTTTAGAAAATCTGGGTGAAGTCCAGATGGCCACAGGTAACTTATCATCAGCTTTGAGTCGATACGTGGAGTCATTGAATGTTTTGCGGTCAAGCAGGAATGCTGGTGACTCAAGTATTGAGGTGGCCCTTGTATTGGGTGCGATTGGGCGTGTTCATTTGAAGAAAGGAGAATTTTCAGAGGCTAAGGTTGTTCTTAAAGAATCAATGCGGGCCTTTGAGAAAATTGGTGGGTAAATCTGCTGCTGTTTTTAAAATGATTTCCCATTTCTCAAGCTAACTTGACGAGCGTTCATTTTTTAACTCAGGAGTACCACCAAACAACCGAAGGGTTGGAGAGATCAGATCATGTTTAGTTGATGCCGAGCTCGCAATAGTTCAAAATTCTGCCACAACTTTGGCATCCCAACGCCGAGAGTTGACAGGTTTTGACCGCGTTGAAAAAGCACTTGCTTGTGATGAGATTGCCGACGCATACAAGAACAAAGATGATCATAGTGGAGCTATCTGGTTTTATTCAGAAGCACTCTCTATTCGCCGCAAAAATGCCGAATGCTGTTCAGGGGGGCACAAAGACAGTGAAATGGTTGACATTGGAAGAACAATATCTAACATTGCTCATTTGCGCTGTAGAATGAGACATTTTGAAGCTGCCAAGATTCTGTACAATGAGGCAAAGCAAGTATACAAGCAAGTCGGTTTATCTTCTAGCCACCCTTTTTACAAGGATTTAGTGCAAGATGTTGAGACTATGCGCAAGTCATAATGCTTGGACCAAACACATACGTAAATGACGATTATTTATAAAATGTTAATGATGTAAAAGGGTTCATATTGCACGAGATCTAAAAAGAATTTTCGTTGATTATTTTTTTCACGGAGGAAATATCGCGATGTATTTTGGAATGAAACATAGAAGTCTAGCCCAACTCATTCGAGTATATGATTTTCTTTAAAACAGATCACAGCATTGTTCATCTTTTCAGAGACTTTAGCGCCCACCCTTGCCGCCTTTGCCTCCTTTCCCACCTTGTGCATGGAAGTCGTATGATACCTACGGCATTGGGCACACGATTTGAATAAATGACAAAGTAAGCAACTCAATGCTAAAATCTAACTCGGCAATTCATGGTCAAAGCTTACGTAATTCCCGTCTCCGTTATTCTGGACATTCTGTTGGGTTAAAAACGAGTAGTTGAACATTGAATGAGAGATGAAACACACAATAAAACATTGGAACCAGACACTAGCAGTCGTCACCACTCTAGCTGGCAACTGTCTAACAATCTACTAGCAAGAGATAGCACGTCGTTATCGGTGCCGTCGATTCCTCAGCTCTTCGCATCCGATGCTTCTACCGAAATATTATGAGCAGATCTCTCCATCCTGCTGTGAAGATCCGATCCACAGAATTTGACATTTGAAATTCGACCCCTACGAAACTCCGTCTGTCTCTCCTTCCTAAAATGTCCAAGCAAACAGCACATTTTTCACATGAATGTTAGCACTCACATTGGAGTTATGGTTGTAAATGTTTCCTCCCCCGCCCCCTCCCCCACCCCCACCTCCACCACCTCCTCGATGATGGCAGTGCTTTCCTTTGCAGCAGTGCTTTCCCTTGCAGCAGTGCTTTCCCTTGCAGCAATGCTTGCCCTTGCAGCAATGTCGTCCACGGCAGCAATGCCTTCCACGACAGTGACCATGGTGGTGATGATGATGTCCACACTTCTTTCCTCTGCATTTCTTTCCGCCCCCTCCTCCACCTTTTGTAAATATCAACAGCATGAAGAAACACAAGAATGTAAGTCACAAGCAGCCAAAATGAGAAAAATAAGTTTACTTTACTGATTCACTCACCACCTCCTGCGAAATAATACCAAATACGTAAGAGGAAACACAAAACGTGAATCGACAGCAGTGCAAAAGAAAAAATCAAACTCTGCTTCATGGGTTTACATACCACCACCGCCACCACCACCTCCTCCTCCACCTCCTCCACCTCCACCACCTCCTCCACCTCCTCCTCCACCGCCGCCGCCTACAACGCATCAAACCCACGAAGACACACACCAAGGTGAATCAATAGCAGCCAAGAAAAATTAATCTTCACATTATTGGTTCACTTACCGCCTCCTTCAAAAGCATCGAAACATGAAAAGAAACACAAAAACTTTTAGTAGACAGCACCCAACATGAAAAGTAAATCTCTTCGTCATAAAGATTCACATACCTCCGCCACCACCCCCACCTCCACCTCCTCCTCCACCTCCGCCGCCGCCTCCTTTGTGCCTCTTTCCCTTCTTCTTTTTCCTCTTCAATAATCGTCCATGCAAGTCGAATGTGTCATCTGGAGGGACTTCTTCGTTTTCATTGAGCAAAATGATGTCTCTGCCGCTGAAAACATCGACTTCCTGCGCGTGAGAAGGTAAAGATTGATGTCATGAATGACTACGGATGAGAAGAGGTGCCGGAACTCATCAAGCAATGAATCGAAGTTTATCTTACCTCGCCTTGTTTGCTTGTAGGTCCTCGAAGATGTTGTCCTATCCAACAGAACGACAAAGTTTTAATCTTTGAGAAAAGCACCACACTTTTTACATCTCACTGCTTCATGCAAAAAAGACCATCAGACTTACCAGAAACAGATAAAACAAATAATGTTAAGAGAGTGACGTAGTATTTTGGATTCATATTCCTTTTTTGTACTTGTATTTTGCAAGTTGAATTGTGTCTATTTTGATTTTGCCGATTTGTTTTTTATGAGTTCGTTTGGAAGAACGTTTCACTTTTTGGCCAACCCCCATTGCAGTATCAAACTTTTCTATGACATCGAACAAGTGCAAGACCAATACTATCACTTTCTTCTAGCATTCTGGGCGCTTGCTAGCTTACCAGTGCTTGTACGTGCTTTTGACATGATTCACCAGAACTGCAGCCTCGCCAGAAAAAAAAATGAACCAGAACTGCAGCCTTGATACATTGTGACCAAGAGCAAAATGGTGCCTTGCAATTTAGTCACCAGAACACTAAATTTTTTTAAACGAACAAGACCTGAACAGGATCAAAACGTTTCTATCTATCTAGTCCAATTTCGTTTCTTCTCTAGTCCAATCTTGCAATAAAGCCACTGACTCCAGTTTTCAAAGAAATTTTTTTCTGATACTTAGATGTTTTGTCTGTCCTCTATTCGTCCTCTATTTTATGGATCAATGTGCTACTGTGCACAGTTCACTCGCCTAGAACAAAGCTACTCCTATTTTAGAGTGAATTTATCAGATGGTGTGCACCAAACAGCACAAAACGATGGCAACAAATTTCCCAAAATAACCTAGCTATTCTCATTGTTCTGATACTTTCTAAAATTGGACAAATTGGACAAAAAATGCATCCAAGCCAGCAACAGAAGCAAACAAAACTCCAAAATCAAAGATAAATTTCAATGGGGGAGAAGGTTTGTTTGAAGACGACACAAGTGGTTTCAATACTCTAGAGAATAGAAAGATGAAGTAAAACAATCAACTGTCTAACCATACATATTTTCCGTCTACATTGTCACCGCTTCCCCCTTTCCCACGCCCCCTGAAGAGATGTCTTTTGATAACATACCAAATGCCCATAACAAGTCCGAAAAGAGGTGACCGTTACCATTTTTCTTGTGGTAAGGAAATTGAATCACAAAGAAATAATGGTTCCAATGAACAACATTGTTATGGTACTCCTCAAAACATTGCATTAACTTTTTTGTGTTGCTACAATTTGAGCAAAACTGTGCATTAAGTGAAGCTTCAAAGTTCATATAAAATTATGTTACAATGTACAGAGTATTTGTATGCAATCACTTTTTCTGTTGAAAGTGACATCTGGATTTGGATATATATATGATATATGTTCCCTTTTTATTTAAACAGTAATTTGGTAGCCACAGATCTTTCATAATGTTCTTCCTATTTTTATCAGTGCCATACTTAAAGTCAAAAGAATTGTGCTGATAATTATTCCCTCAGTTTATGAATGGGGAACGTGCAAAGGTTTTCCAGCACCTTCAATCTCCAGGATCAATCACAAATACTGCACATGTTCAATGCATAAAACCAGTTCTTTCCAGGGAATTTCAAATGAAAAATGAACAAATGGAACATGCTATGTAAAAGTATGCCATCCTAATGGCCCTCAAAATGAACCTTCTACAAAGAACCAACAACAAGAACCATCATGCAACACACAATGCTGCTAACAACTCATCCTGCAATGTGACTAGCAATATAACCACAACCAACAATGGGACTCACAATGCAATCCACAGCAAAACCTACAATATAAACAGGACACATCATGAAGTCCACAATGAAGGACAAAACGGAACACACAAAGGAACATACTACAACACATAATATAGCTACAACAGAACTTGCAATGGAACCTACTAAAGAACCCACAATAGAGCATACAATAGAGCCAAAAATGGACAACTATGAACTGCAATATTTGTTCAACTGAGATTTGGGACTATTTGGTACATTTGGTCTCTTGTATAAACATTATTAAAATAATGATACAATTATGCATTAGTGATTTAGTTCAGATCAATGTCTAGTGATAATTTGCTTTGAATATTGGAGGACCTCACAATAGTCATTACTTACTTTTCTCTTCTTTAGCATATTTTTCTCCTCCAAAATCACAAATCTAGAACAGAGCTATTTTAGAGTTTGTTCATCAGATGGTGACAACTCAAATGAAATTCATTTGTATTTATTGAGGCGAAAACAGTGGGTTTAAAGCAGATTCCAGTCACAGCTGGAAGGTGACAGAAGAAGTATTATCAACTTTAGCAGCAAATTGAAATCAATCAATCAATCAACTGTTCACTTTCAATTAAATTTAATTGAAAGTTGCATTGTCAAATTTTTAATGCTTCTACTGTCGCCCCCGTCACTACTACATCTTCCTCTCCATTTACTTCCAAAACCATATTCTGCCTCTACATTGGCATCTGTTGACTTCTCCTAGATTCCACACCCTCCTTTACTATTGTTCTGAACTTTAATCTTTTGCAACAATTGCAAGGTGGCTGTGGTTTGTCCCCTTTTCCCAATTTACAATATTCAGGCTCATCACCCTTTTCACTACCACGTCATCCTATTTTTCAAGCTTTGTTCCCTTTTCCAATGCCAATGTACCTCTTTCCTCCCTCCATCATAATATTCAATTTGTAAAATGGAGGATATTTGCTGCCTCTCACATGCCTTTTCAATGTCCATGTTGGAAATGTCATCTGGATAATATTTTTGATGATCTGTTTTGATGTTTTTGTTAAATTTATGATAGCAAAATATTTATTTCAATACAATTAATTGTACCATTGCAGCATACATCGGAAAAAGAAAAAAATCGATTTTTCCGGATTATGGCCGTCGGACGATCATGCATCCCTAAGTA